>PVJL010004564.1:0-126781 GCA_004026885.1 Lyroderma lyra
GCTTGGCGTACCTCCCAAGACTCTCCCATTGGTCCATGGACTCAATGGTTCCCTCAGGATCTTTCTCCTGCATTTTATTCCAGACCACAATGCACCGCTTGTAGCGTCGGTTGCCCCGGCAATGGCCGCACGCGGTGGGGCCCACAAACGCGAGAAAGTGGAGCTGGGGCACAGTTTGGCGAAACACCCAGCGGGTAAAAGGGTTCGAGGGGAGTTTTTGCCCAAACCAAGTGATTCCAAATTTACCGAGTTTATTCCAACGCTTGTTCTTGAATAAGGATAGTGGGATCCACCCCAGGTCAGAAGGATTTACTAATTTTGACTGAGGTGACCAATCTCTTCACTGAAAGAGTATCTCTGAAGCAGGGCTCGTTTCCTATGCAAATGACCAGTGCAGTCGCAGAAGAGGAACCTAGGGTTTGGTTTAATGCTCTACTGTCTCATTCCTGAAAAATTTTAAACAAGTGTCCCCACATTTTCGTTTTGCATTGGGCCCCGCAAATTGTATAGCCAGTCCTCCTTTGATATATTGGGGATAGGTTCCTCAGGAATAGGAGGATTTCCGTATGAATTAAGGGATTAGTCCCGAGAGTGGGGTCTCTCAGCTGAGCAAAGCTGACCTCCTTTCAGGGGGTGGGGTGCCCTCTGGGTAGATTTGAGAGTGCTGATTCCAGGGGTGTGTGTCCAGGGTGGGGCTTCTTACTTTCTGATGAGGCATTCTTTCCTCTGTGGGAGTTTCTTGGTTGGGGATTTATCTCTAGGTAAGTGGTTCCCAACCTTTTCCCACTTGTGTACCTCTTTTAAACCCATTTCTATAAATTGCACCCCTTGTTTTGAAAACGGCTGTTTTTAAATACTGACCCTTTCGTTCAGTGTCTATCTTAATGTAAAATAGTGGAAATGAGGTAATAAGGAAAGAAAATTTACTACACTAAAAGTACAAACCACAGATTTAATTTTACAATTTTCTTAACGCAGTTAAATACTGATAATAACGATCAAGCATATAACATACTTTTATTATTAGTATCTATCTGAACAGTCTGTATTGTTATACAGATCACTAGTCATTTGAAACATTGTTAATGAGATAGTTGAGCTTGTTTTGATAGTTGAGCTTGTTTTCCTTTCTTGAAATCAGGCTCAAAAGATGCAAGATACAGTCATAGGTATTTATATGTTTGAGGAAGTTCTAGACAAATTGCAAATGAATTGTTCTGAAACTGCGTAATGACTGGTAGAAGAGCAGTTTGGGGGAAGGGTTCACAGCCATGCCCTAACCAATCATAATTCGCTAATGAGATCTAATTTTGTAGTGTCTCCATTAATGGTGATTCAAACTTAACATCCATTGTCCCATAACTAACATTTTGCATTTTTTGTACTTGTTTTTTCGCCATTATTGATTATTTTTCGTGTACCCCCAAACAGCCCAGCACGTACCCCTGAAGTTATGTGTACCACCACTTGGGAACCGATGCTCTAGGGCATTGGAGTCCTAATGAAAGAAAGGCATCCCTCAGAGGTATTTAATCTGGCTTAGGGAGGCTAACCACTAAGTGGTTAAAAAAAAGCAAGGTTTGGACAGGTGTTATTAGGGTCATTCTGGATTTAAACCACAGCACTGTTGTTTACTAGCTGTTTGAACCTCAGTTTTATCTGTGAAGGGGGATAAGTATAAAAGGAAAACACTTCATAGAGGCATTTTAGTAATATTAAATGAATTAATGCCTTTGAAAGTCTCAGCACAACCTGTGGCACCATAGTAAGTGTTCAACAAATCTTATCAACTACTGGCTTATGAAACTGTCCCAAGTGTCACTACAAGGTTTTGAAACAACCCTTAAATGCCTATATATAATGTGTTTTTGAACTTCCATAAACAAGTTATCAGGGTAATCATGTAACCAGACTTTGTTTACATTTCTGCATTTTTCTTCTTAACCACCACTCTCATTGACCCAGAGCCCCTTACAATTTGACCAGATAGAGGCACACAACTCCAAAGAGAAAAAAGTGGGAATAATAGAACCTAAGGTACAACATATGCATATCAAGTTAAATAAAACTAAGGCTTTTCTCAGTTCCAGGTTTCCAATGCTGCGATTATGGATTTGAAGAGTTAAAATTATATGGTGTCACTCCTGAGGAAGAAGTTAGGTTGGCAATGAGAATGAGGCTGGGTTAGTGCTTCTACTTGACTTGGGTGTATGATGTAGAGCTATGGAATCTACTGATGACGCCAGACGCCAGAACTGGAATCTCTCCCCGAGGCCTTTACTTCTCCCTTCTCTTCTCTCTCCTCTCTCTCTCTCTCTCTCCCTCCCTCCCTCTTTTTCTTTTTGTAAGCAGAAGACAGACTCAGAGATGTAGTACAATAAATAGAAATATATATATATTTGGCATTTGTCCAGGGTTTATAGCACAGAGTCTCTCTCACATACTCACATATATTTATTTATCCCTCTGTCTATGGTTTGGCCAGCTTCTCATTTGAACAGAAGTTACTGAAAGTAGGTAAGTGGATGAGGTAGTAAGAATAGCTACTATTTATTGAGTGATTGCTTACCATCAAGTGCGTTGCATTCTGTTTTTCCTTACAACAGCTGTGCCTGGTACCCCTTTCCTCCTACCTCCCTCTTGCCATAGCTGTCTGCTTATTTAGATTTGAGCCCAAATGCCACCTTCCCTGAACTCCCATCTCTATTTGCCCTCTACCACCACTCTTTAGTGGCAATTCCAAGAGTTTTAAGGGCTATGCTGAAAGTATCCAGCCATGTAGTATTAAAAATAGAGGCATGGGAGTTCCCCGATGGTGTAGTGGCTTAATGCTTCGGCTGTTGGTGCTGTCAGCGCTATGGCCTGGGTTCGATTCCCAGTCAGGGAGCTACTCACATACCAAAAAGCAAAAAAAAAAAAAAAAAAAAAAAAAAGAGGCATTTATGGCTAGTTTTTCCAACAGCCTCATATTTTTTATTATATTGCACCTTCTCTGAGTCTGTCTTCTGGTTACAAAAAGAAAGTATTCAACTGGATAAGAGGTTGAAAACTGGAGGCCCATAAACCATGTCTAACTTGTACTGTGCTTTAAAAAATTAATTTTTGACCAGTGTTTAAAAATGGCCTTTCTCATAAAAATAATCCAGATTGATTTTTCTACAACACTTCAATTCCTCCATTGTACTTGCCTCGTGTATTCCTTCAAGGGAACTATCTCATGTATTTGTTTGCTTGGTTACTGTTTCCTTGTCCCTGCCTGGCTTGTTCACTGCTGCATCTTCAGCATCTAACAGTGTCTGCCACATAGAATGTAGTATTGAATTAAAATAGTATTGAATTAAAAATACAAGGTCTCCTCAAATCACTATGTTGTACACCTGAAACTAATATATGTCAACTGTGCTTTGATAAAATAAATAAAATTTTAAAATAGTTATTAAGATTTTTAAAAGATAATGAAGTTGAGTTCTTTGCATAGAAAAACAATACAGTCTTACAGGCCCTTTTATATATTAGGAAATTGACATTCAGTAGCTCATAATGTTAATAAGTCCCAGGATGGCCTTCAATCCATTCTCTTCACTACAGTAGTACCTTTATACACTTAGCTGAGTAGACACTTTGCATTTTTCTTTATAACTCTGAAGAAAAAGAATTTGAAATGAGATGATGCTAAGGTTTTCTAAGTGACAATAAGAGTTTGTTTTGCCTATAGGTTTTCCTCCATTTGTAGCATGTGTCTTCCCTAGTATAGCCTATGTTTGAATTTCTCATCTAAACCAGCTCTTTTAATGTGAAAGAAGGGCACTCTCAGAAACCCATGTCTTTCTGACCTGTGTTTACCTCCCTTGACCCTTTGGGAATATAGTTTCTAGGAACCAAAAATCTTTCCACCTTTTCATTCCATTATCACTTATTTCTACAGTCATTTCTATATCCTATCTATCCCTCGCACAGTGAGGCAGGCAATAAAGAGCCCTTAATTATCAGAGAAATGTACTGTGCAGGATTTGGAAGCTTGAAATATGAGTATGTACCTAGAATCAGTTACAATCCCATCTTCAAGGAGCTTCCAGTCAATAGTAACCTAATGCTTCTAGTTTCACAGGTATGGGAGTTTGAAGGGACTTTAGAAATACAGCGAGGTGGCCAGCAGGTAACATTCATGAGGTGAGGTGGGTCCAACAGGGAGTGGTGGGGACTTTGACAAATAGAAAAGCCCTTTTAAAGGTGCCAGGCAGATGCTGTCATTTGGGAATGCTGATCCAATGTTGCTAACTCTTCTGATTTTCAAGAGATTATTTTTATAACATTATTTTCATACGAAATACCTTTTTTTTTTTTTTGCTTTTTTTTTGGTATGTGGGTAGCTCCCTGGCTGGGAATCGAACCCAGGCCGCAGCACTGACAGCGCCAGCGTCGAAGCCTTAAGCCACTACACCATCAGGGAACTCCCCGAAATACCATTTTTAAACATTGGTCACAAATTCAGTTTTTAAAATACAGTACAGTCTAGATATGGTCTGTGGGCCTCTGGTTTGCAATTTCTTATCGAGTTGAATACATGCTTTCTGTAAACAGAAGACAGACACAGAGAAGATGTAGTATAATAAAAAAATACATGGCCTTTGCCCAGGGTTCCTAGCACAGAGCTCTTAACACCCTTGCATTTTTCTGAATGATAAGAGCATCTGTTTCATTTTTCATCATAAACCCCTAACAAACTATTCATGAGTTTATGCTAATGAGGTGACTCCTTGTGGGGAGGGGGCAAGATAGCTTTGGACATCCAGATAACTGGTCACCAGAAGAACCAACCATGTTGAAACTTTCAGTCCCACATCCCAGTCCATGTCCCTTTCCCTCCTCCTCCCCATATACTGACCTCCTTGGGGGAGAGGGACTGGAGATAGTTCAATCACTGGTAGCCATGCGTGGGTAATGCACCCTCCATAGAAACTCCAAAGCCATGAGGTGCCCTGAGGATGGTGCACCTGGAGAGGGCACAGAAACTATGCCAACCCCACCCCAAACACTTTGACCTTGAGGGCAGTCTTGTGGGACCAAGCCCTTAGCTTGGGGTCTGCACTAACTCTGGGAGTTAGTGGCAGAACTGAATTGAATTGTTGGACGCCCAGTTGATGTTGGAGAATTGGGTTGAAAAATAAGTATTTGGTATTAAGGGGGGAAAAAACCACACCTAGTATCAGAAATAGTGTCAGAAAAAACACACTGCAGAAGGGAAGGGACCTGCCTGCGATTACACAGCCAGTTAGTTAGTTATGGGGCCAGATTTCAAAGATCCTGGCTGACTCCCTTTCTAGTGCTCTTTCCATCACATCAGACATGCTGGCTTATCCTTGGGGATTTCATAGTTTCTCAGAGTGAATGGAGTATGGCCTATGTTTGCTACTTGGTACATGATGTTTGCTGAATGAATGCTGAATGAATTGAATGAGTGTAGCACCAAAATGCCTGCACTTAAGAGCAGCATGAAGACTGTATCTGGTGTAGTTTTGATTGGCAGCAGGGAGCGTTCAGCTCATCATAGGCACTAGAGGGACTCCATGGGCAGGCAAGAAAGTGGAGACTCAACAAACATCATTCTTGGTTGATTAGAACCATTCCATCAGATTTAGAGAGCCCAAGAATAGGTCATTTCCAGGGTCCTCTGAAAGTGCAGATGATGCTAAAGTAAACCCAGTATGACTCCAACAAGTAGAAATTCCAGAGAATTTCCTAAATCATCCTTATGATTTTTGCCAGGCCCGCACCCTACCTTTACTATTATTTATTCAATATTTTTTAAAACTCCCTTTACTTTTTAAATAAGTATATTTTTAAAAGGCAAATTTATGGAAAAACCAGTCTAATTTGTCAAAAATAAAAGGTAACTATAAAATATAAATATGAGGAAAATGAGGTTCAGAGAGGTAAAGTCCTTTGCCTCAAGTGACACTGCTAGGAAATGATAGAGCTGGGATTTAAACTCTGGTCTGATTTCAGAGTCCCAAGTGGTAGATGGAACCTTTGACCTACCCTACTTCCCCAAAGGGTGTTGATGCATGTCCCTGGAGACTCAAGTATCTGGACCCCTGCCAGCAGCTCACGAAATGCTGGTTGGACGGCTGGGTGGATAGATGGAATGGTGGATATTTCAAATTAATTCAGTATTGCTTCCTCTCAAAACTTGACCCTAGTCTGGTCCTTGACTGTCTTGATCTTCCCCGCACAAATTATCTTTGTACTTTAGCCATCAGACTTTCCCAGGGCCCTCAGAAAGCCTTTTGGAATTGTTCACAAGAAGGCTGAGGGACTCTCTGCAGGTCTTGGAGCTCTACCCTCCTGCAAACAGATTAGAAAAGACCACAGCCTGCTGCTGCTCCACCCTGCCACTGGCTCAGGATTGTGCTATTCCCAGCCCTGTCCAGCAATCACTGTTGAAGATCTTCTGGGACCGCAAGCCCTTTTTTGGAAATTAAGTTTTGTCACCAACTTAGCAGCTCTAGCTCTCCCTTACCTGAGAGGAAGTGCAAAGAGATGTGACCTTGCCAAGCCCCTACAGTGACTCAAAGACCCCTGCCCAAGAAGGAGGGGCTCCACGGGAGTGTAGGTCTGAATTTAGAAGCTTCCTTCCCATGGAGAAGGGCTGGCACTAGACTAGGGCTGCTGGCAGGAAAACTAAGCTTTGGAGCCAAGTACTGTACTGCAATGCAGGGGGAGAGAGGTCAGACAAGTTGGGACTGAGGGAAGAAAACTCAGGGAAGAAAAATCTCCCATCTGGCCAATAGCCAAGCCTCACTTGTGTGGATAAATACCTTTGAAGGCTCAGTGCTTAGCCCCCTGTCCATGAAGGCTGTAGGTAAATTTAGACACATCCAGAGGCCTAGTAGGCTCCTCTCAGCTCCCAATCAGTGGGGAGACCAACCCAAAGCAGAGACTAGAAAGTACAGACTCTGAGGCCAGGCAGACCTGGGTGTGAAGCTTGACTTTACCCCTACTAAGGTGTGTGAGGTTAGGTAAGTGAGCCTCAGTTTCATTTGCACAATGGCTATGGCGGTAGTCCTTGCTTCTCAGAGACAGTTTGGAGATTTGGTATATGTAAAGTTGATAGTGCAGAACTTGGCACATGGCAAAGGATGTTACCCTAAACCAGGATTTTTCAACCTTGTCACTAACAAAGACTTTTGTTGTAGGTGGCTATCGCTGGAGGAAGTTAAGCATCCCTAGCATCTACTCACTAGATGCAGACAGTGTCAAATATTCCCTGGAAGGTAAAATCGATCCCAGTTGAGAACCACTGTCCTAGACCATTTGGATTGAATCAGAATGTCCTATGTAAAGGACATGAATCAGCCCTATGTAAAGACCACCAGGCAGGCAGGCCTACTTAGAAAGGAAGGAATGGGAGGTCCAACAGTTATAAAACAAGTTCCCTCCAGTGTGCACCAAGAGACAGGAGATGTCAGTCTACTTTAGGAGCCAAAGAGCCCCACTCTGACTTATTAAGTGACTTCTGTGTCCCTCTTTAATTACATGCAAAGTGGCTAAGTGTAAAATCTCAATTATTCTAGGGCGCCAGAAAAAGGGACGGGTAGGTGATATCTGATTTCTGGCATCTCCAATCTTATTTGCTGACTGGGAGAAAATATGACTCTCTGGAACTCAAGTTATCATTCAGAGCTTCATTTATAACTGCTGAAAGAGTTCTGAGAAAGAACTAGGTATCCATCACTGTTCTGGGTGCCAGGGATTGTGATACTGTGATTCCTAATAAGAAATATATATTTGGTCTGCATCCTAGTTCCTGGCTCACAGCTTTCCAAACCCCTTGGAATTTCCTGAATGATAAGAGCAATGGAAGCATTTTTTGTCATATCTGGTCTCATCCTCAGTTCCTGAAATCCCTTCAAACTGTAAGTTAAATGGGTGTCTTGCTATTCATAACAAGCCCCTTTCCACCACAACTGGGTTTGTGTTAATAAGGAGACTAGGGAAGGCGGCTGATTGCCAGTGGAGCCAACCATTTGATTGGAGGGTTGGAACTTTCAGGCCTCCCCAACCTCCAGGAGGGGAAGAAGGGCTAGAGATTGCGTTCAATCACCAATGGCCAACAATTTAGTCAACCATACCATAAAAAAGCAAAAGGAGAGGATTCAGAGAACTTCCAGGTTAGTGAACACGTGGAGGTACTGGGAGAGTGGCACACCTGGAGAGGGCATGGAAGCTCTGCACCCATTCCTCACACCTTGCCCTATCCTGAGTTATATCCTTTATTAATAAACCAGTAATCTAGTAAGTAAAATGTTTCTCTGAGTTCTGTGAGCTGCTCTAGTGAATGAATCAAAGCCAAGGGATCATGGAAACCTCTGATTTATGCCCTGCAGTCAAAAGTACAGGTAACAACCTGGGCTGTGATTGGAGTCTGCAGGTAGATTGGTGGGGTAGTCCTATAGGACAGAACTTATTTTTTTTTGGGGGGGGGGGTGGTGGTATGTGGGTCGTTCCCTAGCCGGGAATCGAATCCAGCGTTGACAGTGCCAGCGCCGAAACCTTAAGCCACTACACCACAAGGGAACTTCATAAGACAGAACTCTTAACCTGTGGAATCTCATGCTCTCTCTGGGTGTCAAAACTGAGTTGACTAAGCATTGTATTATCTGTAAACATGAAACTAAACTAATTAAAAAATCGAGTTGATGGGAGTTCCCTGGTGGTGTAGTGGCTTAAGGCTTCGGTGCTGGCTCTGTCAGCACTGTGGCCTGGGTTCAATTCCCGGCCAGGGAACGACCCACATACAAAAAATAAATAAATAAAATAAAATAAAATTTAGATTAAAAGGAAAAAAAAACAAACAAACAAACTTTATTTAAAAAAAAATAAAAAATCGAGTTGAAATTATAGGACACCCAGCTACTGTCCAGAGAAATGCTTGCTGGTATGAGGGGAAACCTTGACCCTCCCCATACATAGTAATTGGTGACTAGAATGCTATCAGGGATGCACGAGATAACAAAACTGGCAAGTCTCTTCTTCCATAGAATATGGAACTTATATTCTATCAGAATAAACATAATAAGCAAGCAAAAAAGTCAGACCCTGATAAATATAACGGATAAAAATAAAGTAGAGTAAGACCAAGGGTGAGAAGTCAAGGGGTCCTGTTTTAAATAGAAGTTTCTGGGCAGAACTCTCTGGGAAGGTGCCATTTGAGCCAAGACTTGATGACTTTTACTACTGGGTAAAGGATAGAGTGTGGGGAAGCCCATGGGAGCAGAGAGGCCAGGTAAAGGCTATTGCAACAGTCCAGGTGAAAGGTGATGGTGGCTTGGACTAGGTAGAGGTAGGAAGAGATGTGGTTGAATTATGGATAAATATATTCTTAAGGTAGAGCTGACAAATTTGCTGATTAGTTTAATACAAGGTGTGAGGGATAGTATGACTCCAAAACTTGTGGCCTGAACAATGAGAAGAACAGATGGAGTGGGAGAAGGCTGGCCAAACAGAAACAAAAAGTTGTTTTTGCCATGTTAAATTTGAGATGCCTATTAGACATTCCAAGTGGACATGTCAAATATGCAGTTGGATATATAAGTTCTGGGAAGAGGTCCAGGTTAGAGCTGTAATTTGGGGAGTCATCAACTTACAGGTGATATTTAAAGCCATGGGTTGGGATGAGATCACCACCAAGGGAGGAGTACATACAGATGGAAGAGGTAATGGTTATTCAGCTAGCAACACCCTCTGAGCTTTTACAGTGAGCCAGGTCCTGAGCTAGGTGCTAGGTACAGAGATGTATATCCCTCAGCACCTACCCAAGAAATGCTCTATTACTTATTTAATTTTTCCTGCTTAAGTGCTTTGGCCACTTAGAGGATAAACATTGAGAGTTCCTGCCCTGCCTCTTGTTCACTTACTCATTTTTTCAAGAGATACTTGTTGAGCACCTATTTGGTACAAAGCCTGCATCTAGGCACTAGGAGCATGAAAGGGAATAAGTTAGATATGGCTCCTGCCCTCGTGGAGTTTACATTTTTGCATGTGGAAGAGGTGGACATTGAACAAGATGCATACAATGATATGATTATAGTTAAGACAAATACAATGACAGAGAAGGTAGGCTGGTATGAGAGCTGTTAATGGGGGCTGTGCCCTAGCCTGGGAGGCAGGGAAGTCTTTCCTGGGAAGTCACATTTGAGAAGCAATATAAAGGAGCAGGAACAGAGGCTAAAAAGAAGTGCAAGGAGCTTCTCAGGTGAAAGGAACATGATGCTCAAAGGCCTGAAGGCTGGAAGGAGGTTGACAGCTGAAGGAAGGCCAACTTGGCTATAGAGAAGTCATCTGGGGCAATGGGAGAGATGAGGCTGAAGAGGTGGGCAGCAGCCAGCCCTTCAGGACCTTGTGAGCCTGGTTGAGACACATGGGCTCTGTCCTGAGACCACCACTAAACCTGAAAGGCTACAGGTGGGGGCCTACATGATCAAAAGGTCACTGAGGAGAGTGGGCTGGGGGTAGGGGCTGGGGGTCCAGTGTGGCAGCTAGGAGAACATATGAATTTTGGGAAATTCATAAAGATTCAGTCTATAGAAACCCCCAAATTTGTAGTCAGTCACAAAGAAGTCTGGTAGACTAGAAACCCCATTTGTGGCCAGTATCTGAAGTGATGGGAAGTCTTATAGGACTAAGCCCTTACCTATGGGGGTCTGCACTAACTCTAGGTAGTGTCAGAACTGAATTGTTGGACACTTGGATTGGTTTTGGAAAACTGATGTGGAAAAATGACACATTTGGTGTCAGAGGTGATGTTAAAGAAGACACCACAGGAAGTCACTGGGTATTAATTAGCACAGTGCTAGATATACAGACTTCAATAAATATAAAAATTATAAGTTACAAATAGGAGAAAAAGGGGTCTGAATAAATGGAAAGCTTCTGGATGCAAAAGCCAAATATAGCAAGAATGAAAAAATTTTCCCCATGTAAATATATAGATTTAACACCATTCCAATTAAAATACCAATAGATGCCATGCAAAACTTGATAAAAAGATTCTAAAAAGTATTCAGACAAATCAACTGGCAAAAATACTGAGGGAATGCAAGGAGCCATAGGCAACAACTAGGCCTTACAGAGGTACAAACTGAAAGTTCTAGACTTGGGTCACACAGGTCTTGGCACCACTGAATACCAACTCACTAAATCAGGGACCTGAAGGCCAAGGTGGGGTGGTTAGGAAAGACTGGAGAGGCAGAGGTAGAGAAATCAATGTTCCAAGGAGAAGTAGCCCCTACAAAGACCTAGCAGACTGCAGACATCAAATCCAAGAGAAGCTGGCAGAGGAACAGCAAGAGATCAGGAGAGGATGGTGGAGGCAAATCAGGAAGAGCTAAGATAAGGGGGTGGAGGTGGGGCTCTCTCCAGAGTGGCAGACTTTTGTCTCTTCCACCTCTGTGTCCCTAGCATCTAGCACAGTCCACACAGTAGGTATTCCAAAAATATCTCAGAGGTCTTTTCATAGCTTTATATCTGGACTTGGTCTGTTTAAACATCTACATGGTATTCAGAATTGCACATTTCTCGTGTTAACAAGTGCCCTCTGGATGGACCCTAAGTTGTTTCCAGTTTTTTTAGGGAATCATAATTATTATTAATAAACATCTTGGCATTTTTAATACAGCACTCCCTGTGACCCTTTTTCCTCAGGCCTGGGAGGGATCGTTGGATTTTTGCTTAGTCCTGTTCTGCTTTCCTTCTAGCTTTCAAACAAGTACCCTTTTGCTATTCACAGCTCCCCTAGGAGACTATGAGGCTGTATATTCCCTTCAGGCCCTTTGCCTCCCCCAGCCTGGGTATCTCAGCCCCTTTACAATCATCCTATTCAAGGATATACAATGAACATTTGTATGATAAAAGCGACTCACACTGATTTCCATTAACAGGTGAAATACTTAGGACTTACATGTATAATCTAACCCAGTTAGGCTCTGATTTACTGAGGGCATCTCACCCTAAGACATGTGTGGCTCTAGAGTGAGAAGGAACACCCCTCGCTCCTACCCCTCCTGTCCTAACTGTGCTGAGCTATTTACCTTCCCTAAAGCACCAAACTGTTTTCCATTCTCCCAGCATTGTTTACACATGCTTTTTCTTCTGCCTGAAATGCTTTTCTTCTGAGACTCTACTCATTTATCTAACCAACACCAGCTGGTTTTTCAGGTCTCAGCTTGGAAGCCACTCCCTCCTAAGTCTTCCCAGAACACCCGAGTCAGGTCTTGGTTAACAGCTGCAGGAGCACCCTGTATTTCTCATAACAGATATTGCACTTTGTTGTAATTGCCTTTTGAGTTGTCTGTGAATGGTGCGCGGTTAGAGCTTGGGTCTTGTTCACTGTTGTATCTCTTGCACCCAGCACAGAGCCAGGCGGTTGTGTGGGTCAATAAATACCAGTCGAATGAATGAACAAATGTCAAGTGGACAAGGAGTGGGGAAGCCACCAAAGTCCCAGATGCCAGGTACACAATCCTGGGCTGTTAGAGCTGGGGTAGAAGCACTCTGTGAGGGAAAAAAGACCTGGTCTCCTGTGGGCACCATCAAGGAGTGTGCCATGACAAGACAAACTAGCAGTCCACGAGAAGGATGGAATAACAAACGAAATTGGTCTCCAGCTGCCTAGCTCCAGGGAATGTTTGTCAATGTGACATTCACAGAAGCCCTACACATGCGCTGGCTGAGTGGGTAGAGCCAGCCTCAGCCAGACAGAAGTAAATTCAGTCACTGCACTGGAGGATGTGTGGTTGGCTCTCCATTCATTTTTTTTTACATTTTACTTTTTTAAAATTTCCCATATTTGTTATCTTTAAGGAATGTATTTATTTTTGAGGTGCCATTGATAATTGTATTAACAACAGTTAATTAAAAATCTGCTTAGTACAAAATTGGCTTGAGTTAAAAAATGTTAGGATTCTATTAAATTAAGGTATCCTCTTTCAAAAAACATTATTAGCAACGTCATTAATCTATTTCCACTCCTCGACCCTTTGGTTGTGTTTCTGGTTTACTCTGCCATAAAGTAAGTTTCCAATGTAAGGGACAGAGTGGAAAATCTTTTTTTTATTTTATTTTATTTTTAATTTTATTTTTTTTGCTTTTTGGTATATGGGTAGCTCCCTGGCTGGGAATCAAACCCAGGCCGTAGCGCTGACAGTGCCAGCGCTGAAGCCTTAAGCCACTACACCACCAGGGAACTCCCTGGAAAATGTTTAGGAAGAAGTTCTTAGTTAAGGATAAAGAATTTAGGGCTTAGAAAATAAAACTTGGGGAGTTCCCTGGTGGTGTAGTGGCTTAAGGCTTTGGCGCTGGTGCTGTCAATGCTGCAGCATGGGTTCGATTCCCAGCCAGGGAACTACCCACATACAAAAAAGAAAAAAGAAAAAGAAAACTTGGTGAAATTGAGAAACCCATTTGTCATTTTCTACCTCAGTTCCCTTTTTCTGGAGCTAGAGTAACTCTTGAATAGTTAATAAAATCAACAGTTTATTAAGCATGTACTTAATAATATGTGCCAACACAACGGGGGTGTAATGGGACGTGATTAGTCCCAGTGGTTCGTAACATTTTGGGGGAGTAGTGGGGACATGGTTTGCACACCTTTGAAAATGATGATCTGCACTGATCTATGTGGTAGCCACTAGCCCCATTTAGCTGTTTTGCTGTTGTTGCTCATTAACATACATTTCTTTTATTTTTTTTTAACTTTTGCTCCATAAGTCAATCCTATTCTTTTTTTTATATAAAAATGTTTTTATTGTTAGACTTATTGGGGTGACATTGGTTATCAAGAGTTACATAGGTTCCAGGTGTACAATTCTACAGCGCATCATCTATGTGTTGCATTATGTGTTCACCACCCAGTGTGAGTTCTCTTTCTATCACCATGTATTTGGTACATTTAGCTATTTAAATTAAAATTAACTAACTGCAATTAAATACAATTAAAACTTCAGTTTCTCAGTTGCAGTAGTCAATGCTTAATAGACACATATAGCTAATGGCTACCATATAGAATTCAGATATAGAATGTTTCCATCATCATACAAAGCTCTATTGGTAACACTGCATGGATAGTCTCCCGGAATAATGAGTTTCCTGCTCATGTGCAATATTTTGCATCCAACTTGACACTTCTACAACTTTGCAGGGTCAGGGTGGGGACTGGGTGGGTAGGCAATGTAATTCACTGATTCTTGAAACCCATAAATCCAAGAAAAAGAAGCCCTGATATGACAAGCTCTATAGTCCATGTCAGAATACAGCAAGTTGGCAAAAATCTAGCATAAAAGCTGCTACAAACTCAGTATGCTCACTGCTTTAAATGCCCTCATAGAAAACCAGGGCCTTGGGTCACTTACTACCTGTCTGGCCACAGTCAAAGAAACATCTGTTCAATATCCAAAAACAATGTTAAAGATTTTCTGCAGTCTCTTAAGAAAACATCAAAGGGGAATAATATTCACAATACTTGAATTATCTTTCCCATCTTTCTCCTCTTCTCATCCTCCCACACATGGCACTTGCTTACCTAAAGCTCCTTGCACCCCAATTCCAAACTCTCTGCAAACCTCCCAGCTCTGCTGCTGCTTCTCCCATTCCTCCCTTGCACAGCGAGTTATGAAGCTCTTCAGAAAATGTTTTCTTTTACCCCATCACACAAAAACAGTGCAAAGAACTGTTTCCAGAGTACTGTCCCCAGAAACACATTCCACAGCGACCCAACCCACAGCTCTCCCTGCCAGCCAGGATGACTCATTTTCCCACTGGTGGTCCACTTTCCCATCACTTTCTCTTCTGCCTACTGCTCCCAAGAGCCAGGGTCTGGGAGAAGCTCATGACTGAGCCTGACAGAAGAAATCATTTTGCTGGGATGCCAGAGAGGACTGATGTCACATAGAAAGGAAGAAAACCAGATGGGCAGGTTTATGGAATGTTTTATCTCCACTGTTAATTGTTTTATTTATTTTTTAATGGGCACCGCCCAATACTCTAATAGGGAATAAATGGCTTGCTGTGGGAAATACATGAACTCTTGACAGTGTGCCAAGGTCAAAGGTTTCTTTTCAATCTAAAGACAAGCCCATTGGTGCCATTCTTTCTCATCATGTCAGGAATGATGAATTTTATTGAGCTCCCATATAGTTTAAGTGAAAGCTTATCTCCATAGGAAGGACAGTCCTATCTCATTTATCTGACTACAATGCCCATTCACCCTCATTAGGTCATGCACCTGGAATTCTGTTTTCAGTGGGGAGGGCACATAGAGCCTAAGCCATCATGCTTCTTATCATTCCTCCTTATGTCCTTCACACATACCTGAACTCATCATCATCCATCCCCTGTATATCAGTTTCTTCTGCTTTATTTCCCCATCTCAGAATGCTACCACTGCCTAACCAGGTTCCCAAGCCGAACCTGGGAATCGACCTGGACTCCTCCTCTTTCCTCAGCCCCTATGTCGAATCTATGTCCAAGTCCTATGACTTCATCTCCTTGCGCTATCTCATCTCCTGAGTCTCTCTGTCTCTATCACCTTACATAAGGCCACTAGCTTCTCTTGCTTGGGTGACTGCATTGATGATGCTGAATAATGACCAAAAGCTCAAAAAGGCACCCTGCCTAAGGTCTATGGCCTTAGTAGAGAATGGAGCCTGTGGGCCTCTTGAGCATGACACAATCATTTTGGCCTCACTTGTGTTCTAACCTGCAAAGGTTA
Source organism: Lyroderma lyra (assembly GCA_004026885.1). Classification (NCBI taxonomy): domain Eukaryota; kingdom Metazoa; phylum Chordata; class Mammalia; order Chiroptera; family Megadermatidae; genus Lyroderma; species Lyroderma lyra. Next base: position 15,767 of record PVJL010004564.1, read on the forward strand.
GTATCTGGGTTCATAGAAACAAAATCCTTCTTTGGGGTTCCATGGATGATCATAAATGCCTTCTAGCAATATAGTTGTGTCCCTTCTAATCCAGGAAGGCTGTACTTTCCATATTCCCATATTTAGGCACATCTTCTAGCCTAGGCACCCCATTGGTGACTGCACACTGCAAGACTTTGTACAAGCTGAATCATTACTATTCACAAGCAGTCTTCTACCTAGAGTCCTGTTAGGTCACTTAGCAGATTCCATTTCTCTCTACAGTATCAGTTCCCAAGCGGTGATACCCCGGGGGTACATGCTGGGCCATTCAAGGGTGCAAGAAAAATAATCAGTAATAATTAAAAAAAAAATCAGTAATGGTGGAAAAAACAAGTAAAGTGAAAAAATACAAAACATTAGTTATGGAAGAACAAATGTTTTAAAATTTTTGTTTGTTTGTTTGTTTGTTTTGTATGTTGGTAGTTCCCTGGCCAGGAATTGAACCCAGGCCACAGCGCTGACAGCACCAGCACTGAAGCCTTAAGCCACTACACCACCAGGGAACTCCGTGGAAGAACAAATGTTATGTTTGAATCACTGTGAATGGAGACACTTCACAATTAGGTCACATTAGTGCATGATGATTGGTGAGGGTGTGGCTATCAACCCTTCCACCAAACAGCTCTTCTACCAATAATTATGCAATTTCAGAACAATCCATTTGTGCTGTTTCTAGAACTTCTCCAAACAAATAAATACATCCATAGCCAGACTGAACAGTTTAGTTATTGACTGAGTAAAAGTGCATGTTGTCGTGAATCATGATTCAAGTAGTTTTTTAATTTAATGTTTAAAATAGTTTCAGTTATTATTGTCAGTGATTTTTAAGCATGTCAGTTATGGATCAGTGGTTGAAAACAGGAACGGTTAAAAAAACCCAAACTTGATGTGGATTATAACCCGTGTACGGCTCAACACGTCTGCAGCTACGAATATACTTACACCAGGAGATAGTAAAAAGGTGCGTGCCTCAGATACTGCACAGAAGAAAAGGAAATATTCTAAAGAGTCTATTAGATGTGGGTTTTCATTTGTAGGGGATGATGACTGTCCTAAGCCTTTGTGCGCCGTGTGTGGGGAAATATTACCCAACGGTTGCATGAAACCCTCTCTACTTATGCGATATTTAGAAACTAAGCATCTTATATATAAAAACGAAGAAATACATTATTTTCAGCGCTTAGAAAAGTGTCCAATTGTTACTTCATACATGATGTCAGGAAAGAAAATGAGAATGCAGTTGAGGCTTCCTAGTGTATTGCTTATTGCATAGCTACATGTGGTAAAAACCACAGCACAGCTGAAGATTTAATTTCTCCTTGTATTAAGGATACTGTTTTTTGTATGTTTGAAGAACATGTCCACAAAATCAATACTATCTCTTTTCCAAATAATACAATGTCTCGACAAATTCAGGAAATGTCTGATGATGCTGAAGCTGTAATAGTAGACAGAATTAGAAAAAAGTAAATTTCTTTTCCACCATGTGGATAAAAGTGTAAATGTTGCTGATTTATCTATTTTGCTCTTCATTGCAAGGTACTTGGTAGGAAATGAAACTGAGGAAAACCTGTTGCTTGGTTACCCACTGACAGAGTGTACCACAGGCGAAGATATTTTTAATGCAATCAATCATTATTTCATGGAAAAAGACACTAGGTGGTCGAATTGTTGTGTATGTACTGACGGAGGCAAGTTTATGTTAGGTGGTTTTGTAGGCTGACGCGGCCAAATTAAAGCAGTAGCTCCTGGTCTTTGCTGAGGGAGCTACTTCAGGGGAGTTGTTTAGGAGTCAGCAACATAGCAGAACACAAGACTAAAATCAAGAACTACCAGGCTGCCCCTTTTGACAGCCACTTCCCCAATCAGAACAAGACCAAGAACTGCTGGCAGAACTACCTGGACCTCTACCACTGTGAGAAGGCAATGACTGCCAAAGGGAGTGACGTCTCCGTGTGCCAGTAGTACCAACGTGTGTTACAAATCCCTCTGCCTCATATCCTGCGTGCACACCTGGGATGAGTGCCGGGCAGAAGGCACGTTTCCTGGGAATATCTAAATTGGCTCCACCCCAACTCTCCTCTGTCTTCTATCCTCCTTCTGGGCGGTAAAGTGGGATCTGGATAGATCCTACCCTGGGATTCTGAATCATGGCTTAACTAGTAATAAACTAGTTGGAAAAGTGTAAGACTGTGTATGTGTGAAAGAGCTGGATGATTGGGCAAGAAGCTGAGATAGAAATAGTGCCAGCGCCAGTAAAACAGGGTTTCATAGTGATTATCTTTTTGTTTTACCATGTTTTTTATTTTTACTTTATCAAACTTTAAACACCTCCTCTGCTCCCGACAAAAGTGATTATATGAAATAGCCTCAAGCCCATGTATGTGCTAAAATTTATCTGCGTTTCCCTCATTATCTGTATAATTTTGGAACTTTTCTTATATAATTTTTGAGCCACATTAAAATAGTATAATAAAAACCCATATGTACCCATCCAAAAAAAAAAAAAAAAATAGTAGTAGCAGCTCCTTTGTAGCATGGAGTCACTGCTGCATTCATAGACTAAGTCTTGCATCCACGCCTCTTCCTAGTGAACTGAAAGATGTTTTGTTGTTTTATTTTGTTTTGTTTGGGGGTGGGGGGTAGTTCCCTGGCTGGGAATCAAACCCAGGCCATGGCGTTGAGAGCGCCCAAACCTAGCCGCTACACCACCAGAGAACTCCCCTGAAAGATGTTCTTGATGAAACTGTAAAAGTTGTAAATTTTATTTCATTTTATTTTTTTTATTTTTGTAGTATGTGGGTAGTTCCCTGGCTGGGAATCGAACCAAGGTTGCAGTGTTGACAGCGCCAGCGCCAAAGCCTTAAGCCACTACACCACCAGGGAACTCCCTGTAAATTTTATTAAGTCACAACTACAAAACTTCAGATTGTTTGAAAGTGCTGTGTGAAGAAATGAACAGCATTCGCAGCACATTTTTTTTCAGACAGAGGTAAGGTGGCTATCTTATGGCAAAGTACTCACATGGGTGTTTGAACTTAGACATAAAGTCCAGGGTTTCTTTCTTTGTAGAGGTGAAACAAAGAGACAGTTTATTAAAAGGAAAATAAGGTGAAACAAAGAGAAAGTTTATTGAAAGGAACAGTATACTGCCAAGAGGTGGGAGCAGGCCTGAGCAGGAGAATGGCTCAGGGGCCCAGGTATTTTTTGAAGACCATCGTTTCCCTCTTACTCCAAAGTTTCAGGACAGTAATTGGCTTCAAAGTCTTGCATATTTACTAGATATTTTTCTAGAAATAAACTCAACTTGGAAGTTCAAAACAGCTCAATCAGTATATTCAAATGACCGACAAAACTGAGTCAGTGATTAAAAAACTGGACTTTAGTAAAGTGTGTACTGAAAGAGGTCAGCCTGAAGTTTTTGAAACTCTGCACAACTTCTTATCTGAGAATGACTTGAACCTATCCCAAAAGGTGAAAGAGAATATTGTAAGTCACTAGAAAGGTCTTCAAGGGCCCTTTTCTAAGTACTTCCCTCAAGGTGGAAAAGAAAACAACTGGATTGCAGATCCCTTTGGTGAAGAATTCTTTAGAGAAGCTAAACTATCAATCACTGAAAAGGAGCAATTAATTGAACTTTCAACCCATTCTTCTGTAAATTCTGATTTGAAAAGAAAGCATCTTATACCTTCTGCGTAGATATTAGTGAGGAATATGAAGAGCTCAGTGAGAAGGCACTCAAATACCTCCTGCCATTTACTAATACTGAACTAGTGGAGAGAGCTTTTCCTTCCTACACCTTCATAAAAAATAAGTACCGCAACAAGCTTAATGCAAGTCCAGATTTAAGACTGTATCTTGCATCTTTTGAGCCTGATTTCAAGAAACTAAGTGCATCCAAGCAAGCTCAATGATCTCACTAACGTTTCAATCGGCTGGTGATCTGCATAACAATTATTATAAACTTTTCAGATAACACAAATAAATATTATTATTAATAATAAATTAAAAGCTTGTTAAATACTTGATCATCATTATCAACATTTAACTGTGTTAAGAATATTGTGGGGGGTTCCCTGGTGATGTAGTGGCTTAAGGCTTCGGCGCTGTCACTGTCAACGCTGTGGCCTGGGTTCGATTCCCAGTCACGGAACTACCCACATACAAAAAAAAAAAAAGAAATACTGTAAAATTAGGGGAGTTCCCTAGTGGTGTAGTGGCTAAGGCTTCGGTGCTCTCAACGCTGTGGCCTGGGTTCGATTCCCAGCCAGGGAACTATCCACATTGAAAAAAAAACAAATTAAAGAATATTGTAAAATTATAAAACTGAAAGCAACAAAGAAAAAACAAACCAAAAAACTCATGGACACAATCAATAATTTAAGGGTTATTTGGGGGTAAAGGGACAGGGGGTGGGAGAAAAGGGAGGGAGGGGGGGAGGGGGAGCCAAATATACGGTGATAGAAAGAGAACTCACTCTGGGTGGTGAACATACAATGCAGCATAAAGATGATGCACTGTAGAATCGTACAGCTGGACCTATGTAACTGTTGATAACCAATGTCACCCCAATAAGTCTAACAATAAAAATATTTTTATAAAAAGAGAATATTGTAAAATTAAATCTGTGATTTGTATTTTTAGTGTACTAATTTTTCTTTCCTCATTTCCACTATTTTACATTAAGATAGGCACTGAACAAAAGTATATTTAAAAGCAGCTGTTTTAAAAGCCAGGGGTACAATTTATAGAAATGGGTTTAAAAGGGGTACACCCGCTCCTGAGCCACTCTCCTTGCTCAAGCTCGCTCCTATCTCTTTGGAGTGTACTTTCTCTTCAATAAACTATATCTTTGTTTCACCACTAAAAATAAAATAAAATAAAAATAAAAGGGGTACACAAGTGGAAAACGGTTGGTAACCACTGCAAGAACTCAGACCATGGTGTTAATACACTTAAGCACCCCTCAAAAATGATGGCCTTCCTTTCCATCTTGGGCCAGGCAGGATGGCTCCAGCAAGGAAGGGTGGCGAGAAGGGCCGTTCTGCTATCAACGAGGTAGTGACCAGAGAATACACCATCAACATTCACAAGCGCATCCATGGAGTGGGTTTCAAGAAGCGTGCCCCTCAGGCAAAGAGATCTGGAAATCTGCCATGAAGGAGATGGAAACCCCGGATGTGCGCATTGACACCAGACTCAACAAAGCCGTCTGGGCCAAAGGAATAAGGGATGTCCCATACATACCGTATGCGGGTGCGGTTGTCTAGAAAGCAGAACGAGGATGAAGATTCACCAAATAAACTCTATACACTGGTTACCTATGTACCTGTCACCACTTTCAAAAATCTGCGGTCAATGTGAATGAGAACTAACTGCAAAAAAAAAAAAAAAAAAAAAAAAATGAAGAGGCATCTGGACTTTAGGATGCCTTGATATGTAAGATCTATAAGGCTGTGCAGTTAGATTCAAGATCTCATTTGGCCAGGACTCTTTCCTGTTTGCCTTCTGAAGGCCAAGAAAGAACACCTAAGCTTTATACAATGCAGAATACAACAGATAGCCCTGATTGTTTTAGTTTAGAAATAATTTATTGTGTTTTATTCCTATTATAAAAGTAGTACATGCTAATTACAGAAAATTTGATAAATGCAGAAAATCATAATGAAAATAAAAACACAGAAATCATTTCCATCATTTGGAAGGTTTCTTCTATTTTTTTTTTGTTGTTGTTGTTGTTATAAGCAATGTATACATATAAACATTCTCTTCTATAGAACTGGATAATTTTGTTTCCTTTCCTGTTTTTTTTTTTTTTAGAATATAAAAATGAAACAGTTACAGTAACACTCTTCACCTTCATAGAAATGTATGACATCTAAAGTGAAAAGTTCCCACAATTGCATCTTTGAAGACAACAAGTGTCAACCAGTTTAATAAATTCCTTCAGAATATAGAATTATGGGTGTTTATGTATATATTAAACATCATTTTAAATTCATTTTAATTATCACAAAATTAGCAAGACCTTGGTATCTTTCAAAACATCATTTAATAATTGTGTAACAATCGTTATCATTGTGATGAAACACTCCCTAACTATCAGGAGTTTCATTTTCTTAATTTCACAGAATGCAATTATAGGGGCCCAGGGTAGGCCACTCCAAAATATCCCACAATGATTACTTTAAATGAGAGTTAAGTGACAAGTAGCCAGTGCAAGAAGGGCACATTGACATTTCCCTTGTCTTCTTCAAAGCAGGAAATACATCTCCTCTGTGACAGCTGGTTTTCCTTGTTGCAGGGGGGCTAAGAGAAAGACCCTATCTCTAGACCTAAGGAATCCAGGGCCAAGAAACTGCATAAATAAACTTTGTCACTCTTTTACTAGTTTATTACCCAAGCCCAAACTTTGTTTAGATTCCTCAATAATGAGCACCCAAACCTAAGTCTCTGTACTGTCATTTCTTCACAAAATTATTGTTTCACTGTCTAAAAAGTAAAAAAAGCTAGCTGGTTCATCCTTTTGGGGAGCATCATTAATGATCTCCCACGTGCACATATTAAATTGGTTTTTCTCCTGTCAGTCTGGTCTTATGTCAATTTTATTATTTGTCCAGGCATAAGAACTCAAGAAGGGTAGACAGGAGAATTCTTCCCCTCTCCAACAAAATGAACATGCATAATTTATTGTGATGATTTCTTATTCCATTATAAAATCCTTCAAGTGGAATTACTGGATCAAGAGGTGTATGTAGGTTATCAGAGCCTGATGTATAACCATCAACTATCTTCCAAGAGTTTACGTGTGGGTGTCTAATTTATTGTTTATTTTGAATTTAAAAGACTCTGAGGTGGTACAACTACAAATCAACTACCTTCCCTCCCCCAACATTTTATTATGAAAAATTTTCAAATACACAGAAAGGTTCAAAGAATGGGACAGTGAACACCACACCCACCGTCTAGATTCTACAGTTAACATTCTGCTGTATTTGCTTTCTCTTATGTTCCCTAGAGGTTTCATCCCTAATAGGACAAATCTTTTGAGATAAAGGCGCTTCTAATGCAAGGCCTCCTTTTCGTAATGCCCTCGGTTCAATACCCTGCACTATGAAATGTAAATGTGAAAAAGTGCTCCTGAAGGACTCGGCCACCACACAGGCTGAGAGCAGAGTTATGGGTTTTAATCCTGACTCCACCATGAGACCTGTTCTCTCACCTGTAATATCGGAATACATCTTTGGTTAGGATTAAAAGCAGAAATTGCGGGAAGCACTGGTAATGATTCTTTTACTCCCTCTTCACCTCTGATGTACTTCAAGTCTCAGACCTCTTACACCCATCTTGGAATTGTAAAATGAGGGCGGATGGCCCAGAGGGTTACTGACCTGAAGCGGAGGGCCGCGACAGCCCCGCCCAGCCCAACCGTCCGGGACTCAGCCTACTCGGGCGACAGCCGCGTCAATTCAGTGAGTGCCCACAAACGCCTGTGAGGTAGGCAGTACTACACTGGCAGAAAACTGAGGCCCAGGGAGCCTGAGTCACTTGCTCACGTCCACGCAGCTGGTGAGTGAACTGCCTTTGGGAACTGAACCCAATTCGCTGAACCCATTTCGTTGCTCGGGGGTCCGACAGCACTTATGGAGAAGACGCCGACCTGCGCGCACGCGCAGTATCGTAGCCGCGTCCCCTTTAAGAGGATTCTTTTTGCTTCCTTCGACCCCTTCGCTTCCGCTCCGCGTTCCCACAATGCAGTGCGGCTGAGCGCCTCCGAGCCCAGGGGGAAGCTGCGCGGGGGAATCCCGGCTGAGGCGGCGGAACCCCGGCTGAGGCAGCGGCGCGGCGACGTGGGCTGCGGCAGGCCCGCGGCGTCGGGCGGTGCGGATGTCGGGCTGGGCGGAAGAGCGCGGCGGCGAGGGCGACGGGCGCATCTACGTGGGGAACCTTCCGACCGACGTGCGCGAGAAGGACTTGGAGGACCTGTTCTACAAGTACGGCCGCATCCGCGAGATCGAGCTCAAGAACCGGCACGGCCTCGTGCCCTTCGCTTTCGTGCGTTTCGAGGACCCCCGGTGAGGCCCCGCGCCCTCCATCCACCCACCGCCCGCTCGAGGCCCCGGGCCCCAATCTTCCCCCTCCCCCTCCTTAAGAGCCTCCCCTCCCCCTCAGCGCAGCCCCCTCACGGCGCCCCCGGGTGGAGGCCCAGCTCTCCTCACCGCAGCCTCCGGCCATCCTTTGCGCCGGCGTCACTTTGTTATTATTGTATATTTTTACTTAAAAACACAAAAGCTGGGCTTTTGTGGGGCCTAACCGGCCTCAGGGATGGTACAGATGACCATTCTCTCCCATGCAGCGGGAGAGACACCCTGACGGCGAAGTGGCCTGGGCCTTGGGAACCGTGGCCCCTCCCCCAGCTCCGGGAAGCGCAGTAGTGGCCAGTCCCTCCCTCCCCAGCCCGTCCCCATGCCCGAACTCGCCTTTAAGGGGGACACAGGAGGTCGTAAAGGGGTCTCTGATGGAACAGATCTCCATCGGCGCGCCCCCAGTCCCACTACGCCAGGGCCTTGTCCTTCTAAAAGCGTCAGGGATTTGGAGGAACTCATAAAACAGTCTGCGGGGAACTCTATTTTACTCCGCTCCTCTAACGAGGGAGGCACCGCTCCCTGCCCCTAGGCTTTGAAAGCTCTTGATTCCTAAACCAGCTCAAAGAGGTCTGTGTGATTTTCAAACGTAGTCGGCCTTCGACCCGAGAAGACCTAGGAGTTTCAGAAGCCACAGCACTGGACTGATCGGTCCGCTCAGGGTACATAGTAGCCCCGCTCCCTGTGCCCCACCGTTGTTTCGGGGACGCTTTACCCAGTGTGCGCCCCGCTGGCTTCACTGTTAAGAACCGCGCTGGGGGTCTTGCCCACCTGGTGCGGGTGGTATGGGGCAAGGAGTGCATCCGAGGCTTTGATTGCCAGTGGCCTGAAAAATGGAATGAGGCATTTTCACCTCTGAACTGGAGACGGTTGCACCTCTATTAATTAGAAACAGTTCTGGGGTGGTTTTTGAGTAGTCGCCGTGTGTCATAGAATACATAGAATTATCATTCTATGTATTATTTAGCATTTTCAACAACATATTATCACATTTTACAGATGAAACAGGATTTAGAGAGTTGATAAAAGAGAATGTTAGTAAGGGTTCAAGGGAAGATTTGACCTCTTGTTCTGTCCTTTTAGAATACAAACTTAATATGTAATATGCTACATTGTCATCTCTTCTCTCATTCCTTTAATAATAGAAAAGCTGTCATTTAATATCACTAGATGCCAAGTTTCAAGCAAAGCACGGCACAGGTATTTTATTTAATCCTTACAGTAACCGTGTGAGATAGACCTATTACTCACAATTAGAGATGTAAAAATTTGATGAAATACTTATCCAGAGACAGCTACTCCTAAGTAGCAGAAGCATGATTACCATTTGTGTTCAAATTCAGCTTTAAATTCTAGCAGTTTACCTTTCTCCCACTGCATTAAAAATATAGCCAGCGTTGCACTAGATGTGGTCCTTGTTGACTAGAATCTTGGTGAGTGATTACGTGCCTATCACAACTGAATGATGCCTTCATTAGTGTATCTGTAGTTCTGCATGTCCATCCAAGCTCTGAGGCCTTCTTTCTCACATCCAATACTGGAGACCCAACTGGGCATTCTTACCTCTCTCAGAGCTCTAGGAAACAATAAAAGTAACTTTACCTTTTTTGGTTAAATTGAGGTTTTGGCAGTTTCTCTAAACCACGCTGAAAGTGTACACTTGAGAGTTCTGTATTCCTTACAAAATGCTAAATGCATTTGTTTTTTGAGCCTTCTTTATAAGTGGGCTTTTTTTTCTATAGACTTGATGGAACTGGGCTAGTGGAAGAATATGAAAGGACTAGTGTGTGGTGTGCATTTTGAGGAACTGCCCACTAAGGTTAGAGAAACAGTTACTGGTAAAATCAGTCATCTGTCAATAATTTACTCATTTTTTTTGTTTGTTTGTTTTTGTTTCTGTTTTTTTGTATGTGGATAGTTCCCTGGCCAGGAATCGAACCCAGGCCACACCACCGTCAGCGCCAGCAACGAAGCCTTAAGCCACTACACCACCAGGGAACTCCTCATTTTTTTAAATTAGTCCTCTTTTAAGTAACCTATTCACCCATTATTATTTCATACCTAGAAAACTCTGTATGTGACAGCTGTAAAGTTTAATTCCAATATCCTGAAAGGTCTTCAAACCAAAGCAGTAGTACATCAAGATCCTGTTTTGGTTTTTTCTTTCTTTAGGTTTTCCTTTGATACTTGTTACTCTTGCCCGTCACTGGGAAGTCAGTCAGCACTAACACCAAACTTTTCTTTGCAGAGATGCTGAGGATGCAATTTATGGAAGGAATGGCTATGATTATGGCCAGTGTCGGCTTCGAGTGGAATTCCCCAGGACTTATGGAGGTTGGGGTGGGTGGCCCCGCGGTGGGAGGAATGGGCCTCCTACGAGAAGATCTGATTTCCGAGTTCTTGTTTCAGGTATGTTCCTTTCAAACTGCATGAAATGATGCATGTAAAACATGATGCATGTAAAACATTTAGCACAGATTGGCCTCCAGGAAATGTTAGCTGTTATTCTTCAGTGCATGGGATACATGGGGCTTTCTTTTCCTAGCCTTGCCCTCTCTTGCCAGTGAAGCAGGTAATTGCAAATGAAATTGCACTGGTATTGCAGCCTTGGTAGAACATAAACTTACTTATAAAGGAGCTTTCCCGTGTTGAAAGGGAAGGTGATGGCAAAACCCCTTGTGCTGGAATTTTAAAGATGTTTTCTTTTGGATGTACCCTAGTATTGAACTTGATAGACATTCCAGGAGCCAGGTTTGAACAACTTATCCAGACTTGGATCCTGAAAAAGGCCAGATTTTGTGGTGGTTTTGGACTTACATAAACAAAACAAAACAACTTGGCATCATACGGATTGTATTACAAAGTGTAGAACTAAATGTCCAGTGTTTTTTTTTGCAGGGAGTTGGGGGCTAGTTCCCTGGCTGGGAATTGAACCCAGGCTGCGGTGTTGAGAGCACCGAAACCTAGCCACTACACTACCAGGGAACCCCTGTAAATATCTAGTGTTGACAGGAGATGAAATGCTAAGCCCAGAGGTTTATGCATCTTTCCAAATACTAATACACTGTAAAGACCTGGGGGCCTTTTGCACATATCAGAGGTGTTTTAGGACCCTGGTAGTGTAAAATGTATTGAGGAGCCTGACACATTTTTAGATATGAATGTCACATAGTCACCGAAGACTCCCATTGATGCTTAAAAGTGATACTGTCAGTATCTTCCGATCCTGTGTCCCTGTGTAATTTTTTTAACCCCAGAACTCTATTCCCTCCTTCAGATGTCATACATATCTTTTTTTCTCTCCATGCTGCTCTGAAATCCTGCTTAGAACACTATTAGGAAATGGCTGCATTCCTGAGCTGTGAGCGGTAAACACAGCCTTTGAGAGCAGGAGCACATTTCCCTTTCATGACATCAGGTAGGGTTGTATGACTCCCAACTAGTTTTAGCGTCTAAGTCTTACCATATCTCCCCACTGTGATCTTTTAAGAGGTACTTTGTCTAGTTTGTCAGGTACTCACACCTACAAAAAAACAAACTTTAGATTTTTATTGTGTTGTTACCTCTTGCTACACTTTGGTCAATTCATTGGATGGTTTCAAAATTTCCACGTCCTGGGAACCCAGTCAGGCAAGAAATCATTGGTACTGATAAATTTCATAATGGGAAAAATTAGAACTCAGAGTCTTGGGAGTGTGGTATTAGTTAATGCAGGACAAAGAAAGAGAGGCTATGAATTCTGAGATACTAAACCTATTAATGGGATGGACTTTTTGCTCTGTTAAGAAGGCCTGTCTGGAAGATTAGCCTACAACCAGCTCCTTAAGGTGGTTTACCACACATTAGTGCTTTCCCCTGGTTTCATGTCCCATATCAAGATGTGTGATTTGGGGACCCTCAGCATTTAAAAGTAGTGATTGAGGCAGAAGGGATCCTAGGCATTGCTAGCTCTTAACAGGGCATTTAGCACAGCTAAAGGAGGTGTCCTCTTTTCTTATGTTCTCCATACCTAGGACTTCCTCCATCAGGCAGCTGGCAGGACCTGAAGGATCACATGCGAGAAGCCGGGGATGTCTGTTATGCAGATGTGCAGAAGGATGGGATGGGAATGGTTGAGTATCTCAGAAAAGAAGACATGGAATATGCCCTGCGTAAACTGGATGACACCAAATTTCGCTCTCATGAGGTGGGTCCCCACCTTTTGTTGAGGAGCTTGTACCCAGACCACTCCACCTGAAGCTGACCTATCAGAGGTAGCAACAGGCCATGTGCTTCCCATTTGACAACCTCACAGTACCATTAAAGATCTGTCTTAAGTGGAAAAAGCCGAGGAATTCATCATCCCTAAGCCCTGCAGGGTCACAACAGAAAGAAATCTGCAATGGTAGTATTTTTTAGCAGAATACTGGTGCAGTCTCTCATAATGTGGTGAGCTATTCTGTGATAACAGCCCTTTCACAACTGGTTTAATCTGCACTGTCCTGTGAACCTAATTATTATGGCTGTCCCTTTTGGTCTAGTCTGGGCTCTACAAGCCAACCTCATCATCTCAGCCCTCCTATGTACTGCTATTGTGGCTGAGTTGTCACTTCACTTTTCTTTACCAAAGTAGTGCAGGATCCTTTCTGAAACCTGAGGCACTTTCACATTTTCTTGTAGTTGATCACCTCACCCTGACTACTTAGTTCTTAGTGTCCTTCATTTCAAGAAGGCAGCTGCTACTTTGGATATCTGAAAATGATTCAGATGGTGACTATGCCTTTGATACCATTGAGACCAGATACTAGACCACCAGTTGTTTTTTTTCTGGTTATTCTGTCCTGACTTGTTATGGGGTTTAGGGATGTCTGGGGACATAAATTTCTAGGCCCATTTCTTTTTCTAAGGGTTCATATAATTCCTTAATTTTTATGGCTTGGAGGCTGCATGGTTTAACAGTGCTTTTGCTCAGACTAACCCCTAGAACTTGAATTTGGAGCAGAAAAAAACCAGCATCTAGTTAGTTACACTGCAAAGCAGAGCCTCAGTTATTGACTTCATTTTGAGAAAAAGCATCTGGCTTCTTTCATTTTAGCATCTTTGGATCTTCAGAGAATGCTGGCTGAGGGCAAAGGACTTGGAGACAGGCCAGCCTAAATGTGACTCCTCAGCTGTTTAGACAAGCTCCTCTCAACCCTGGTTCCTCCATAAGCAAAATAATCATAATAATAGCACTGTCTTATAAGACCTGTCAGGAAGCTAAATTATGAAGGTAGCTAGAACATCTAGCCCAATCCTGACACCTGGGAGATGCTGAAGGTTAGCTCCTTCCATAGGTGCCCATCAAAAGTGGCATATATAAGATGGCAGGGGACTGAACTATATGTATTGACTTCTGAGATCATTTCCAGTTCTTAGATTCTGGGGGTCAGTGGCAGTAATTCAGATATGTTAACAGTAGTAGCTAGCATTTGAGCAGTTATCAAGTTGCCATTTATTGTTTTTGTCACCTTGGACAGATAATAGCATTCAGTTTTCCCATTCTTGAAAGGGGCTGCTGGTAAATACCCATCTCATAATTATGAGGGTTTGATGAGATAACATTGTGTTAGGCAAATAGTGCTCAATAGTAACTACTATTGTTAGGCAGCCATGCTAGGTGTTGGATGTTATGAATATGCTTTATTCTTCTAGGTCTTATTTTTCCATTTTCTTTTTGAATTTCAGGGTGAAACGTCCTACATCCGAGTTTATCCAGAGAGAAGCACCAGCTATGGCTACTCACGGTCTCGGTCTGGGTCAAGAGGCCGTGACTCTCCATACCAAAGCAAGGGTTCCCCACACTACTTCTCTCCTTTCAGGCCCTACTGAAACAGGTGATGGGAATTTTTTCTTTATTTTTTAGGTGAACTGAGCTGCTTTGTGCTCAGAATTTACATTCCAGATTGGTGATTTAGTGATTTAGTAAATTTTTTTAAATTTTTTCTTTTTTTTTAAGGAAATAAAACATAATTTCTACCAGGGCCATATTAAGCAATGAAACATTTTCAACTGCGGAAATTGTGGTTTTGGTTCAGAAATAAGTTGTATATTTTTTACCCGATTATGGGGGGATCAGTGTTGTGTCTTTGTGGGTTGCTCTGCTATGGAGATCAGCAGTTCCTGTGACTGAGTCGGCCCAATCTGTTTAGAAATATATTTTAAATGTTTAGTAATTGACATGTGTGGTTGTCCTTGATTAAGTTCATAGATTTCACCAAACAGGCACACTGATTAAAAAAAATACATCACTGAGTTGTGGTGGCAACTTGTCCACAACTGGTAAGAAACAGGAGTGGGTAACTTACTTGGGAATAAAGGTAGTTGCCCTGATAGTGGTTTGAGGACATTAATCCCAAGGGCAGATTCAGGGTTCTTTTATAGTTCAGGACCAAGGTTATAACTGCCTTAACAGGAAAATGAGCATTGCAGATAGAAGGGAATAGGAAGAATCAAAACAGACTATTTGTAAGTGGGCAGCAGCATAAAGCTCACTCGGAAATTCGTAGCCAAAACCAACTCTGGCACTTTTACTTCCTAGTCTGTCTCACTTATCCTTGGTATCTGAGCTTTTTAAAACAAAACAAAACAACACAAACCAAAAAACAAAGTCTCCCACCATCTTGGATTCTGCTTATTAATTCAGTAATCATGGGGGTAGGGGCAGAGGGTGTCTGCTTTGTCCCAGGCCTGAGGCTATTTTTTTAAAACCACTTATTGATTTATAATTGATATGTAAACAAGTTATTTAATGTATACAACTCAAAGAGTGGGGGTTAAGTATGCACCCATGAAACTTATCACTACCATCAAAGCCATAAACATATCCATCACCTCCCTACTCCTTTATTGTTTCTGTGTGGTAAGACTGTTTAACATAAGCGCTCCCCTCTCAGCACATTTTTTAATATACAAGTATTATTAGCAATCCCAGTACTGGTTTTTTTTGGGTTTTTATGTTTGTTTGTTTGTTTTTCTTTTGCTTTTTGGTATGTGGGTAGCTCCCTGACTGGGAATCGAACCCAGGCCGCAGCGCTGACAGCGCCAGTGCCGAAGCCTTAAGCCACTACACCATCAGGGAACTCCTCCAGTACTGTTTTATGATAAGTTCTTTTCAGGTAGAGAAACTATAGGTGTGGCTAGTATCCCTTTTCCATCTAGTCACTTTGTGGGATAGTGGGTGGTTCTAGGTTAAAGTTCCCAAACTGTAGTCTACTTTGAACACTCTTCAGATCTTGGCAGAAAGTTAGCGTTCTCTGTTCGGAACAAGGTGGGTACCCAGGAACAAATTCAAATATGTTCAGTAAACATAAAAGACAACTTGGGTTGATGGAAATAGTAACTAAAAAGGACAGTTCAGGTGTCACACAGTGATCCGATGCACTGTCTAACAGTTACATAAACAGAAAAATTCAGTTTGGTAGACAGTCTTTCTAGGAGGAGATAAAGGGAGATAATGTCTTCCAAACTGAACAACCTGTGAGTAAATACTTGATCCATTTCCTTGGACACTGACAATACCTTTTACTTCCATTTGCATCAGGAACTCATTACCTTGTTTGGGCTAGATATTTCCCAATTCTGTCTTCAGAAGAATTAGTAAATCAAAAAATACTTAACCATCAAATTTTTTTCAGGTTACCGAAGGAATTGAGAACATGAGTGTTCATAATAACAAAATACAGGTACTGTCGTGCTTCCACAAGTTCATAGGGTACCCCTTCCCAGAATAGCTACTCAACCATGTGAGAAGGGCTCTTGTTCATCCAGCTTTGGCAAAGAGATATTACCTGTTTGAAAATAGTAACAAAAAAGAATGTTATAACTGAACCTGCTTTCCAACTGCCTCTACTAAGCTAACTTGACACTTGGTTTGTCATGGAAAATAAGCTATGGAAATAAGGCAATTACTACCCTGTTTTCCTAAACTATGAGTATCTGCAAGAATATATAGAGGAGCCTAATTAATGCATTTTTCAATAAGGAGCTGAGATAGTTAATTAGCCATTTATATGCATGTAAGAATGGAAGGAAAGACCAAGACTGTGAACTCAGTTTGTCTGAAGAAGCAAAGTCTGACACAAGGTTCTATTTAGAAGTAGCATGTCATCAATGAGTATGTCTCCTGAAGCAGACAACCATCAGGCTCTGAGCTAGTAAGAAATAAGATTATAAAATCTTATTTCCACAGTTTACTGAGTGGTTTAGTGAATCAGAGACATGGTTAAGTGTTCACAAAGTTTTTAGCTTTCCTTCGCATCCATGCTTTAAGCAGAGCTTTCTTTTTAACTGGTTGGTTTTGATTAAAGAGGTCTAACTCCTGAGCTGGAGGGTTAATGTTTGTTTCTGGAGGCTGTTCCGAATGGTTCTTCTCTGAAAACATGTCCTGAACTTGAAGTTGGCACTTGGAAAGCTGTCTACCTGAGTGTTTAGGCTAGTTGCATTCCCAAATATCCAGAGGGTTGCAGAAGCTCTGAACCTATCTGCAGAGGAGATGATAAAAAACAGTTCAGCCCACCAAAGGTTCTGGGTTTTATTATTGGCCCAGAATTATTTTAAAGCTCCCATTTAAATTAGTTGCAGTGAGGTTTAAAGATGCAGATCTCCACAGTAGGGGTTGCCAAGTGATGGCTCACAGGCTGCGTCGGGTTTGTAGGTATGCTTTATTTGCATGGTCTTTTATTTTAAATATTACTGAATTAGTTGTCAATACTTAAAATTTGTGAAATACCACACAAAATGCCAGATCTCCAAGTTCTCTGGGAAAATGGGCTCACATTTCTGCCTGGCATTGAATAAAAAGCAACGAATACCATTTGCCCCTTTAGGCAGAGCATGAGTTCCAGATCTGCTACTGTGTACACTACTCCTTGTCCCTGTTCTGTTTTGCTCACTTGTTACTGACTGGCCTCTAGAGTTGAGCATGACCCCTGGACTCTACTGCCACCACCTTATATGCACCTTATGTTTTTAAAAAATGGTTAGTAAATGAGTTTTTCCATTTTAAGTTTTATTGATATAATTGATACATAACATTGTATAAGTTTAAGGTGTATAACATAATGAATTGATATATGTATATATTGCAAGATGATTATCACAATAAGATTACTTAACATCCATCATCTCACTAGTTACAATTTTTTTTCCTTGTGGTGAGGACTTTTTAAGAGCTACTCTCTTACAAACTTTCAAATATGCAATACAGTACTGTTAAATATAGTCATCATGTTGTACATTATGTCCCCAGAACTTATTTATCTTATAACTGGAAGTTTGTATCTTTTTACCACTTTCACCTAATTCCCACTTTATACTTTTTAAGTGCTGTTACATAGCAGACTTGGGCCTCAGAGCTCCTGCTACCTTCTTAGTTCACTGTGGGACGATCTATTAAACCACTTGGGCAACACCTACCTGGAGGGGCCACAAAATACTCCTCCACAACTCGATGGGAGTTTTGTAGTAGTTCTTCAGCACAGTTGCCTTCTACCACGTCGTCGGATCTCAAGTACAGACATCTACAAAATCAGAGGCTTAGGGTTATTAGCCTCTCAGAGAACAGGGCTTACAGGGCATGGGTGGCGAGGATCAGGAATTGAGAGACAGAAAGTAGCTTATTCTTGAGTTACGGCCACTGCTCAAAGGTGGAGGATCTGATCAACAGGAGTCTAAATGGCAGTGTACACAGTTTATAGATTCTCCCAACAACCCTGTAAGGTAAGTGATCATTATTCCTTAGATTGATATGTTTAATACAAACTTCTGGATGATTACTAGGAATAAGTTGCTTTTGGTGGAGATAGGTCATTAAAGTCAATTATAATACAATGTATTAAATCTAACAGAGGTACGCACAGCTTGCCAAGGGAGTAGAAATAGACACCTGTCCCAGCCTGGGTGAGGAACAGGTACTCAGAATAGGTCATGTCACTGCTAAAAGATGGGCAAAAAAGTATCTACATTGGGGTGATGTGAAATGGACTTCCTGGCAGGTAACTTACTCAAGACTTGTTATAAGCAACTTCAGTGTAGTAGCTCCTACACTGAAGTGATAGGACCGGGAGCTGAGCCCATGTCTGGTACTCGTTTAAGCTGAGTGCTATTTTCACTTCAGCCACCTCTGTGGAGATAAAAGTGCCTCCCCTTGCAAGATGTATCTCAGACAGCTCAGGAATCTCCCACTGTTCTCTGGGCTTAGTGGCTTCACTGAATTATCCAAATGGCAAACTAGTGAAACCAAACAGGAGCTGAAGATACGAGTCTTCACTACTGTTTCAAGGTTGAAAAGTAGTGACAAGAGGTCTGAGCCTGCTTCCAGATAACTGGGCTGAAATAAGTAGTCTTGCTCAGTCACTGATAGGGCATCAGCTTTGAGCAAGACATAAACCTAGGGCTAAACCTAATGAGACAAAGGGGCAAGGATATAACATCTGGGAGGAAGGGACAACTTCTTTTTCCTTTGTGTCACCCTGCCTGGGGCTAAAAACAATAAACACTTAATTCATAGTACAAAGAGTGGAGAGAGAGCTGGAGTCCATTCCAGGATCTGGCAGTATATTAACTGTGTGGCCTTGAACAAATGTGTCTTTTTTAAGTTTCTCGCCAAAAAAGTGAAGGCTGTAATAGTTGTGTGGTTGGTTTTTTGTGTGTGTGTGTGTGTTTTGTTTTTGTTTGTTGTTAACCACATAAGGATTATGTGTTCATTTAAGAAAACTTGGAAAACAAAAATAAAAATCATCCATAAAGGTGACCCTTGGACTTTCTGGAATTTATATGTCTGTTGGGTAGTATGTAACAAAATGGCTAAGAGATTGGGTTCCTGAATCACAGCTGAGTTCAAATTCCAGTGATGAGTGCTTTTCTCACAACAGGTCATGAAAGGGAACCTGATTTCAATACCGAAGAATGAAAACTTACTTGAGAAAGTGGCCGTTGAAATTTTGAAAAGAAAAATTAAGTAGGCCAAAAAGAGTGGGTGGGGTAAAGACAAGAACTCAGTTCTAAGAAGGAAAAAGAATGGAGAGCTCAAGGAATTGAAAGAGCACAGCGCTGTCTTGGACAGGTGGGCAGGGTCTGGGTTAAATGATGTCCTGCAGGCTATGGTGAAGCTTTAGTCTATCCTCAAGAACACTGGGAAGCCACCTGAAGGGCTTGGGTAGGCGAATGACATCAGATTTCTGTTTTGAAACACTGAAATTTAGGGCAAATGGGTTAA
Source organism: Lyroderma lyra (assembly GCA_004026885.1). Classification (NCBI taxonomy): domain Eukaryota; kingdom Metazoa; phylum Chordata; class Mammalia; order Chiroptera; family Megadermatidae; genus Lyroderma; species Lyroderma lyra. The sequence continues at coordinate 35,189 of PVJL010004564.1, forward strand.
CCTCGCCAGACCTGAGCATCAGTTAACAAAATAGAGAAGGCATCGGGTATCATGACAAGTTGAGAACAGGAGGCTAGCAAGCATTTTACACAAAGGTTATGGTTACAGATAGGTCTGGCTCTCCCTATTGACACTGACTAATGGCAGCTAATCTTTCTTACTCCCACTTTATTTTTTAGAATTACATCTGGAAAAGGCTAGGACAGAGTTGTAGATGGCTCTATCTTTATGAGCACATACCCATCCTAAGAAGCTGCCGTCCCAAATAGCAAACAAGTCTGCTTTTCAAAAAAGAGCATTTTTACACGAATATGCTTCTGCCGCCCCCCCATCTCCCACCTTCCGAGCTCCCATCTCACCTTCCCCATCTATCCCCTCCCTCCCAGGGAAAAAAAGAATTTTCTTTGAAAATGTATTAAGACTTGGCAACAATTGGTAGAGGTGGATAGGAGCTGATTCTTTTAGTATTCACAATCTAGTGTGTCAGAACTGCCCCACCCTATTACACAACACTACTCACTACTATTTTTACTATGCCTCCTTAGGCATTTGTGTTTTGGGCCTTTGGTATAAAATAAAGTTAAAACTTCTCTCTGCTTTCCCACTTTCTTTAAGACTGTTTCTAACATGCCTTTTCAGGGAACAAAACAAAAGACATACACCAGAATATGCAAAATACACATAAAGCATCAATAATACCATACACAAGGTTCTGAATTTTGCCTTTATTATTAAATACACCTTGGAGATCTTTCCATACCAGGGCATAGTTATTTCATTATTTTTAAAAACTGCTTAATAATACTGATATATTTAGTCACAAAGGACACTTAAGATTGTTTCTGGAGGGGGGGTTATTTTGTATCATGAAAAGATTTGCATACCCTGGACACTTGTACATACATCTTGCACTTCCACAGATATTTCCATAGGGAACCACTCGGTCAGAAAATATGTATATAAAAATTTGAGACGAATCCAACAGCAAGACAGATGTCACCTCACATTCTAATAATGAGACATAACAAATCAACAAAAATAATTATGAAATTTCTTAGAAGAAAACAGGTTAAGGAGTTAGTAAACTGGAAGGGGAGAGGGGATTCCAAGGAGATGAGCCAGAGATGGACTGTCCAAGAAAAGGGAAATAGTGCAAAGATCCTAGAAAAGGAACTAATTTGGCACGTTGGAGAAACTGAGGAAACCAATGTAGGTGGATAAGAGTAGTGTGTCCGAGCAGTAAGCAAGGGCTCGGTGAAATAGAGCCTCGAAGGTGATGATAAGCAGTTAAGATTTTGTTCCTAGTTACATTGGGAGGCTTCTGAGGATTTTAAATGTGATAGTATCCATAACGCACAAGGGCAGAGTGAAACCACATACTCGCGGGGTGACCGTGGGCAAGTTCTACACCTCGCCTAAGGCTCTGCTCCCTCTGGGAAATGAGACACTAAACGCCGCATTAAAAGACTACGAAGGCTTCGGCGTTGGCGCTGTCAGTGCTGCGGTCTGGGTTCGATTCCCAGTCAGGGAGCTACCCACATACCAAAAAAATAGCAAAACAAACAAAGACTACGAAGGCGCCACAGGCAAGGGCTTCCGGGCGCAGCCGAGAAATTACCTGTCCTCCAGTACCGATTCCATGGGTTCCACCCCTTCCGTGTCCACGGCGTGGAGCCGATCGGCAAAGGCGATGGCTTTCTCCAGCCGTGCCACGGCCTCTTGGCTGCCGAAGTCCACAAGTGCTAGACGCTCCAGGTGCTCGATCACCTCGGCCGTGATTCGGCCACTTCCCTGGGGTGGGCAGGGGGAGATAAAGCGGAGGATGTAGGTCACAGGTGGGGCCCTCTCCGCCTCCCGACCTGCTTCACCACCCGCCTGGACCCTCTCTATCCCCCAGCCTTTACCTGACGATCTGCCTGGGACGTGAAGCCCCGGCACCCACCCACCCGGGCCATAAGGCCCATCCACAGAGCGCGCGCCCACATTTCTCCTCTTCTCGGCCACCGTAGTGCACCCTCAGATAAAACCGAGCGACGCGCCCAAGAGTGATGACATCAAAGTGCGTCGCTACTGCCGCCGCCGCCATGAACAGCGTAGGGGAGGGATGCACTGACATGAAGCGCGAGTATGACCAGTGCTTCAATCGCTGGTTTGCCGAGAAGTTTCTCAAGGGGGACAGTTCTGGGGACCCGTGCACCGACCTCTTCAAGCGTTACCAGCAGTGTGTTCAGGTGAGCTGCGGCCCTCGCCTCTATCCTCAAGTCCTGCGTTCTCTTTGCAGTGTCCTGGGCCACACGCCTCGTTCTCTTGCTCAGGTTGGGACGGAGGGTGAAGAAAAAAGCCTCAGTCAGGCCAGTGGCAGTTCTCTTCCCCTGCAGTCACCACCAAGGCCGCCTGGTATCGCCCCAGACGACAAAGTATTTTTTGTAGTTTTACTTTCTATGGAGCACAGCTCTTAGGTTTACTTGATGCTCGTTTTTTGTTTTGAATGTGGGTGGTTCCCTGGCTGGAAATCGAACCCAGGCCGCAGCGTTGACAGCGCCGAAGCCTAAGCCACTACACCACCAGGGAACTCCCTTGATGCTCGTTGTAAACTTGCAAAGTGGACGTAATTCATATTTAAAAACCGGAACACTGACACCCAGAAATAGTAAGTTATTAGGCCAAGTTCACCAGAACCAAGCTTCCTTAATTTTTGCAGTGATGCACTTTTCCTGTTATTGTCCGAGGCATGGCCGAGTGTTAGCCTCTCTGGCCTGGTAGACATTATGGAGGATTTAATTTTCTTATAATTCCTTCCTTGAGCTTTTTTCTCTCAACCAACTGGGAAATTTTCATTCCAGCCCAATTAATGTAAACTGTTTTGGAGTGTAAGTACAGTACTGGGGAAGGCACTCCCAATTAGTTAATTTAAAACATCCTCAGGGTACTTCTTGTTGTCTTTATCCCATTTGCAAACAGGAATAGCGAGGCTTGCTCAAAGTTACATGGCTAGTAAGCTTCATATTGACCTTTATAATGTGTTTTCTTCTCCCATCAGAAAGCAATAAAGGAGAAGGAGATCCCCATTGAAGGACTGGAGTTCATGGGGCACAGCAAAGAAAAGTCTGAAAGCTCTTCTTGACCTTGACAGTCTCCTTGAAAATGGACTCCTCAAATAAGGAAATTGAGCACTCTGGATTTTGTGAAAGCTCTGAAAATAGCCATCAATTTAATGAAGAGTTTGGGAGGGAGTTTTATTTCCTCCTTCTTGGTGTTTTCTTCTCACTTGTAAGAGATGATGAATCATCACTCTGCTTTGGGATGATTTCTCACTTGCTCTGGCATCTTGCAGGAACTCAATGTGCTAAAACTGAATTTCTTAGGATTATGGTTGCAATACTTCGTCTGGGATCAGCTTTAAATATACTTTGTATGTAAATACTGATAAACTTGTCAGGATGATCAGGACTGCCTAACCCCTTGAGTTATGCTGCGAAGGACATTTGATACTCTGTACTGGGGTCACTGTTCATGAAAGCAATTGGTTAGGACCTCTTTTTCTCTCAGGGAGCTAATGCTCTGAAAAGGGATCCCAGCACCAACAGTTTCAATCAACACTTGGGAGCACACTTTTATTTTTATATAGTAACTTAATTGTTAAGATTGCTTGAGGTCCAGGTAGGCCAAGAGGAGGCTTTTGACAAACAGTTCCTTGCCTTAACAAGAGGTGTCAGATGTCAGATTAAGATATGAAAGCCTCAGCAATGTTAGAATGTGCAGAGCTCATAGTGTAGTTCAATAATTAAGATCCTTGGACTATGCTATGGAGGAAAATTTTAAATTGCAAAGATGTGTTATTGCAAGCTTTCAACCTAAGCCAATGAATTAAGTCAACCTGGATATCATCAAAATGCTATATCTGGTCAAATGGGAGGAAAAAAGTTTGCTTTATTTGCTTTGTTTACCCACCCTGCCCTGTAATGACTATAATCATGAAGATGGAATAAATTGTAACATTTAGTTTCTATCATTATTTGCTCCTAAAACTCAATGCACTTTTTATAAAACTATTACCCTTTTACCTCCCATACCCCATATATACAGAGGGTAGAGTGTTTTATAATTTAAAGGTGAAGAAAAAGTGAAGATTTAACTGAACAAGGTATAGCAATTAGAAACCTCACTGACTTGTAAAATGTATTCCTATACTACACAAGTATCTTTAAATGTTGATATATAATGGCACACAAAAAAATGTCAGGACCAGGTGGACACTTACATACTTTATTTATTTATTTATGTGGATAGTTCCCTGGCTGGGAATCAAACCCAGGCTGCAGCGTTGACAGCGCCAGCGCCGAAGCCTTAAGCCACTACACCACCAGGGAACTCCTGACACTTACATACTTTAGAATGTCATCTAGTCTCCACTACTGCGTATCTTCAGTAATTTGGTTCAATTTACTACATATGCCTAAAGGTAGTATGAAACGATTTACAGAAGGCCTAAAATCTACTATCTTCTCTCCACTTTACCAATTACTTCATATTTAAGGCAACCATGCCTTAATGTTATTTCAAAACAATCTGCATTTATATTTTGACTGTTTGAGGTCCATTCTACAAGGATTATAAGGTATTTGGAACCCAGCTGAAGGCGACCAGGCACATCTGTTAAGTACATCTGTCCTAAACTCAGCCTGACCACAAGAACAGCTATAGAGCACAGGCTGTGGTCAGATCACGTAATGGCAAAAACAGAAGGGATTTTTTTTTCTACTGTAGATGGTTTTCACATCCTGTGTTTCTGTATGCCTCACCTTTGTACTACAGTTTACTAGATGTTCTAATACCAAAACCTTGTAGCTTCTTGACTCTTACCACAAAACTGTCTGGTTGAGCCTTGAGAATGAAACCTGCTCTAAGCCAACCATGTTCTTTTATTGTAACAGCTACTGAGAGTATAATTTTTCCTGATTGTTCCTCATACTATTTGACTTCATCCTCCAACTATTTATTTCAGCTACTTTGAAGATACTGCCTTTATTTCTCCAAAGGTTTCTGACCCATCTTTCTAGGTGCTGAGAGATGAGAAATTGATACCTTTGGAGAGAAGTATGTGCTAGTGGAATGGGACAGGAAAAAGCTGGGATACAAAGGAAGCACTTCTTGAGAATTAGACACATAACACTTTCACATGTAAAATACAGCCATTCCGCTGGCCACTCAGTTTCTTTGCCATTCAAAGTCTGTCAGGACCCAATCTTGATACTTAACTAGCTCTCTCCTTTTGCTTTATGTACCGCAAGCACAAGAAATCAAGGGAGGTCTGTTATAAACACTGTTACAGAGCTGAACTGGATCTGAAAACAGCAGAAATAACACTAATGCTCATTTCTGAGGGAAAAACACTCCCAAAGAATGCAACTCTCAGATCATGCCTGAGTTAAAGTTAATTTATTAATATTTAAGCCATCTCCTGCCATGAGCAAAGGGACGGAAGATCAGTATTCTAGTCATCACTGGATACAAGGAAAGGGGTCAGTGTAAGGTCCCATACTTGTCTGGTCCGTGCTCAGAATAATGGTCCAAACCAGTGCTGTGGTCCCCAGTGAGCAGAGGTCCAGGTTCTCTTTATTCATCTTCATAGCCGGTCGGAAGCGGATTCACATGACGGTTATGGAATAGAGTATGGTTACCGTCTCCCCAGGGAAAGGGCTGTGGAGTGAAGATGTCAATTAGGATATTCCAGAAAACAGTTCAGAAATAGCACTGCCATGAACTGTTTAAAATAGGGTGACAGATAATACATAAAAACAAAATGGAAGTTAGTCCTTTAACTACTGGCATTATTTCAGCCTTGACATAATTTCAGGGAGCTCTTTTAACTTTCAGGAGAATCCTTAAAGTACACAATAGTTTAAGTTCGATTACTCATAAGCCTTTCCCTGGTAACTAGTGTTATCAGTGCTGTGTTTATGAAAGTGTAATCCTCAAACCACCTGTACAGAGTGGCAGACGTGGACATGGGGGAGAAGATGCTCATTTAAATGCAGATTTGGGGGCTCCACTCCATACTCGAAACCAATTTCTGGACTGGAAACTGCAACCTACTCTCCTCAATTATTGTGCACGCTACCTTTAAAAAGCATTGCTCTAGGGCAGTGGTTTCCAATCCAAGATGCTTTTGACTCTCCAAGGAAACTGGCCACATCTGGAAACATGTGGGGGAGGGTGGGGTACTACTGGCATCTAGTAGGCAGAGGTCAAGGATGCTGCTAAAATAAACATCCTACAACTCACTGGATTGCCCCCCTTCCCTAGGAGAATTAATCAACCTCAAATGTCAATTGTGTTGAGGTTGAAAAATCTTGCTGTATATAAGGTAGTAGTGGGGCTCCAAAACTTAAAAAATTCTTCCTGAATTTAAAAATCTAGCTTAAGTTCCTATGGGGCCACTTTTACCTGGGGTTAAGTGACATAAATTATTAAAGAATAAAATAATTAAGGTAACTAGCACAGAAGTGGGGAACAGGAAAAGCTGTCAGTTTCTTCACTGTGCAGCTAGTATTTGCCAGATACACGTCCAGGTCCTAAAAGGTGAACCACGTTCCGACTTTGCCAGTCTAAGAATTTCCCAAACCTCCAAGTTTTCTACAACCGACAACTGTCTGAGAACATTACCAGAAAGCAGGTGAGATGAATCAGAGAAAAGGAAAACCCGAAGGACACTTACTTACTGTATGACTGTGAAGAAGAAACTTGAAATGATTTCCTCCCCCAGTCTGTTTCCCTTCCATAAAACCGGAGAAAATAAAAGTTCAAGATAGTAAGTGACAGATTGTACACGCCTGGCATCCATGCTTTTAGAAAATGAAGAACTTGGACGAGAGCGTTAGGGATGAAAAGAGAACCGACACTCCAAGAGACTGCAAGAGCGTACCTTGGACCTGATGCGGAGATGGGGATAGGCGACGAACTCGGGTCTCTCGTGCTCTCCGTGGTGCGACTTCAGGAAGACGTTCAGCATGCTCACTCCCACCCCAGGGAGCGCGACGAAGTAGGTGAGGGCCTTCCACATGCGAGCTGCGGAGGAGTACGACAGCTCAGGCTTGGCGGAGGCCCGCCCGAGTCTCATCCCCCTCCCGCAAGACCTCAAGACAAGGTCATAGTCCTGCGCCGCCTCTCTGGAGTCGGGCTAAGGTCAGCCCCGCTCACCGCAGCCCCAGTACCTGAGCCCTCCTCGCCGTGGGCGCCACTCGACATAGGCCGCGCCAGCTGTGGCCGGAACCGACCTACCAGCCCAGAAATACGGGACCCAGCTGCCGCCGCCATTTTTGACTAGGATCGCTCCAGTGCCGGAAGCGGAAGCAGAAAGATGGGCTACGTAGGCGGGACCACAACTTCAAAGGAAGTTCTATTGGGTGGTGCCTTTTAACCCTAGGAGCCTGCGCACTCTCCTCCGGGCCGACCTTGTCCGAAAGCTGGGAGCCGCGGAGCTGGAGAGAGCATGCGCTCTGCCCCTCCCCTGTGCACTCTCCTTTCCCTACGTACCCCCGCTGAAGAAGCTAAGCGCAAAACAAAGTTTTGGGAGAGGACCCTAGCATCCGGGATCGGTCCAATCGTTGGAGACCATGGACGGCAACGGGAGGTTCCGACCACAAACCACCCTATCTAAAAATGCCATTTCCCCTCCTCCCGATCCTGCTTTTATTTCCATAGCACCTGACATCATAATTTTCATCATCATTATTAATGTGTCTGTCTCCCCTGATAGAATATAAACTCCGATGCCGAGAGTGCCCCACTGCAGCATTCCCAGACTCTGGAATGGTGCTTGGCACATAACAGGTCTCAATGCAAATTTGCTGAATGAGTGAATGAATGAATGAATGAATAGCAATGGGGAAACAAAAATTGGCATATGTTATATTTTGGCTCGACAATTCTCGCCCCCTCCGCCCCTCATTTCTTCCTTGTTTCCCCTTCTATTCATCTAAAAACAGTTTTAAAAATAGAAGTTAAAAATAGATACGTAAGATAGAAATAAATTTTTTGATCATAGGTGCTTTTAAGAATATAATAAAAGCTATGAACACTTTTCTTTCTAAAAAGTGCACCTGCTTCTAAGCACACACAGTTTAGCAGACGATGTTGGGGGAAGAAGGTACCATAAAGTACTCCTACATTCAGAGACTTCCTAAGAGTCTTTGTGCCTCAGGTCAAGAACCCCTGAGAGGAGAACAAACAGGGACTCTGGTGCGTGAAAACTGGGTTCACATCTTGTTTCCTTCCTTTACAGCTTATGTCAACTTGGGCAAGTTAGATAAAACGAATGCTTTAAGCTCATGGAGTTTTATGAATACAAAAATTTAGGATCATATTACTAGAGTACTAGAACTTCACATTCTGATCTAGCATGAGCTCATTCTTTGAATAGCCTGGGTTTTAACATGTTTTGGCGTAATTAGGGTTATGAAATCCCTAGGCATCCTCAAAAACAGCCAGAGGGTGTATGAAGCTCCATGGTGTGGCCATAGAAAGGGTCCAAGCTCAGCCATCAGGAAATACTGGGTCCAAATCTCTGGTCTGCCACCAGCTGTTTCCTTTTCTCTAAAATGGGAATGTAACATGCATTTTTGTCCAATGACTATTTATTATCCAACAAATATTTATTAAAATTCAGCTCTGCCTTGGGAAGTTATTCAACCTGATCTATAAAAATAAAGTTTCATTTAATATATATTAATTAATGTGCCTATTATGTGTCAGGCATGTGCAGTAGTACACAAGAGCTATAAGATCTCTCTTGTACAGTTTACATTCTAGTGCTGGAGACAGGATTAAATGAAAAATGCTCAGGGAGTTCCCTGATGGTGTAGTGGCTTAAGGCTTCGACGCTGGCGCTGTCAGCGCTGCGGCCTGGGTTCGATTCCCAGTCAGGGAGCTACCCACATACCAAAAAGAAAAAAAAAAAAAAACAAATAAATGAAAAATGCTCAATACCTGGGATATGTTAAAATCTCAACAAATGTTCATTTTCTCATAGGGCTTTTTTTTTTTTTTTTTTTTTTTTTTTTTTTTTTTTTTTTTTTTTTTTTTTTTTTTTTTTTTTTTTGGTATGTGGGTAGCTCCCTGACTGGGAATCGAACCCAGGCCGCAGCGCTGACAGTGCCAACGCCAAAGCCTTAAGCCACTACACCATCAGGGAACTCCTCACAGGGCTTTTTTATGTCATGCAGATTGGTACAGTAAAGATTCTAACACATGCTTGACACATAATACATGCTCAGGCATGATGCCTACGGTGTTATTGCCAGGTATACTCAAGATTTGCAAAACCTTGGGTGACTGAGTTGAGATAACCCAGGAAACCAAAATCACCAAAACAAAGAATAGTTAATATTACTGATAACTTATTTTGTGCCCAAAGCTATGCTAAGCACTTTAGATAAAGTTTTCCCCACTTCAGTAAATGGCCACTTCTTACTACCTGCTGCAACCAGTTTAATCAAAGGTGTTACCTCTCACCTGGACAGTTGCAACAGCCTCCTAACTGGTCTTCCATGCTACCTGGTCCCCCTGCAGTCTATTCTTTACATGGAAGCCAGGTGTATCCTTTAAAACCCATTAGATCATCCTCCTCTGCTCAAAATCTTCCTTCTCCCTCAGAGTAAGTGCCAAAGTCCTTACAGGGCTACACACCCTGCCCCCCGCCACTTCTCTGACATCAGCCCTTCTACTGGCCCCCTTGCCTATTTCACTCCAGCTACCTTGGCCTTCTTACCTTTCCTTGAACGTTCCAGAAATGCCCCTGCCTTAGGACATTTGCACGTGTTCATTTTTCTATATGAAGAGTCCCTTTCCTCCCCAGCTCCCCCTACCCCTCTACCCCTCTGAAGATAGCCCTATGAATTACTTCTTTATTTCAATGAGGGGTCTACTCAGAAATCATCTTATCAGAAAGGTTTTCCTAGACTACCCTGAAGTGAAATAACTCCTCCCACCCTGACACATTATCCTCCTTACAGTGCTTTATCTATCTTCATAGCTCTTACCACCATCTGCCATATTAAATATTTATTGGTTTATTTTCTGCCTTCATTCACCAAACACCATGGGGCAGGGACTATGTCTTGTTCACTTGGCACATGATAGACACTCACTGAAAATGCATTAATCCCAACCATGATCTCGTGAGCTAGATACTATTTCCCCCATTTTTCAGGTGAGGAAACTGAGACTCTGAGATGTGCAGAAAATTGCCCAAGGTCTCAAAGCTTTAGGCAAGTGGTGGACTCAGGCATTCTGGGATTCATGTGAATTCGTTTAACCTCAAATTCATAGAGTTTGCTTTAGGTAGAATTATACCAACTCCAAGAGGTTACCATGTCAAGCTCCTGCTGCTAACATGCTCTGAATAAGGATTAGCAAGAAAATGAACAACTATTTAATTTCTGACTTCAGTGGATTTGGAAAGAAAAATATTTCAAGTCATGGGATATCTTGAGAATAGACCGGACCATCAGATGTGTCCTCAGGGTACTGAGTGGGCCGTTCCCAGCTTGTGTTGCCCCTCCCTCACTGTGACTCTCAGGGTATCAGGCCTCTCTGTGTAGGGAGCTGCCCCAAGGCCATGGCCAGCCAGCCTTGGATTTGACGTCATCCTCTCTGGCAGCTGGGGATATTTACATTCGTGCTGAAACCACTAAGGCTCTCTCTGATGCTCTATCTCCTAGAAACAGGGAGCTGGTGAGGGGGTTCCTCAATACTGGGGACAGCTGGTGATGAGGAAAGCATTGGAGCAAGATGGGGGGTGCGGGGGGAGGCTTTGTAGCCAAGGACGGGCTTGCTTAGGGGAATTCTTATCTGGGGCATCCTGCCCATTACTTCTGTGCTTTCTCCCAGCTAAGAGCACCTCCAGTTCCTGGACTAGTAAATATTTGTCCGCCAAGATACTAATCCTAGGAAAGGGTACTGAGGCATTTTTCCATGCACGCAAAGCCAAGGTGTTGTGACTACCACCTCAACCCTCTGAATAATGTGTGTGAGCTGCTCAGCATTGTTAATTTGTTCAATTAGGGTCTCAAATGTGTCATTGGGCTGGGGCAACAAGACTGCAGTGACCTTCACGGAACACCCAGCCTAGAGAGAATGACAAATAAACAACTATTACAACCAGTGTGATGGGTTCTACAGTGAGAGGCTGTACAGCATGGGCCTTGGCATCAAGTTCAAGTCCCAGGTTTGCTACTTAGCTATGTAACCATGGGCAAGTTAAGTCACCTCTTAGAGTCTCCCTTGTGAATTGAAGTTATTACAAGGATTTAACAGGATAATAGATATTAGCTAACATTTATTTAAGCACTTAGTATGCACTGGGCCCTTCTCATGTATTAATTTGGTCATTACAACACTTCTATGAGATAAATGCTATTCTTACCTATTTTTACAGATGAGAAAACTGAAGCACAAAGAAGGTTATGGCATTTTCCTAAGTTTCACAGTCCTTTAAGTGATAGAACCAGGATTCAAATTCAGGAAGTCTGGTCTCAAAGCTTGCACATTTAACCACTATGCAATACTGCTTCAATAACTCAAGGGACCTTAGCACAATGTCTAGCACAATATCTGGCACAAAGTGAGTGCTCAATAATTGTTAACAAGTATTATTGCCATGATTAGGGTCTACAGAAGCAGAGCAGAGGGGCATTTGGCTGGAGTTTGGAGGGGCAGTCAGGGAAGGTTTCCTGTAGGAGGTAATATCAAAGTCATAGCTCCCTCCCCCCATATAAATAGGAGTGAGTCAGGGACAAGTTTGGGTTGGGAGGGAAATGAGAAGAGTTTTCCGGGCAGACATCACTACAGAGAAAAGATACAGGTACTGTATCCACAATTCCAAATAGTGCCTTAAAGCTGGACATGTAGGGGAAGGGAGGGAGCAAGGACTTAAAGGGCCCTGAGGAGCTGAGTTAGAATTTTATCTACAGGGTCTGAGAAGCCTTGATTTTAAGCAAGGAGAGGTGATCAGCTTTGTAATTTAGCAAGGTCCCTGACCACAGCACACTTAAGAGGCTTGTATAGGGGCTTGGGTATGAGAGACTGTTTCCTTGGGGCCAAGTGGGGCATTTGAAGCAGGCAGAATAGTGTAGCTGTGCAGGTTAGAGCACTGGATTTGGACACAGCCTCCTGGGTTGAGTCTCTCGGCCCCAGCCCCCCCTTTCTGGAGGACCTAGACCAAGCCATTCTCTGACACTTCCTTCCTTCATTTATAAATGGGACTCTTAACTGCTAAGCTTCCAGGGAGCTTAAAGGTGCTAGTGTATGTAGAGAACCTGGAATGTGGGGGGTACATAGTGAAGAGTAGCTATTACTTATTTCTATAGTTTCCTCCCCAAACTTCCACCTAGTTAGATTGTCAGTTTTTAGAGGGCAGACCCTAGGCATCGTCCATTTTTCTAATCCCATAGAATCTGGTGCTCCAGTATTTTTCCTTACTGGTTCCTGTTTATGCCTCATATGTTTGTCTGCCCCTGAGGCTCTGCTCAGGCTGGCCCCTCTTGGATGGAAAGGCCCTTCCCACCCTGCTGCCCATCAGAGTCTGCACACATCTCACCCAGTGTTCACCTCCTACAGGTAGCTTTTCCTGGTTATGCCGCGCCCCTGGCCTCTGAGCCTCAGTGATATTTAAGCTCACTGTACCTTGTATGAGGACTATTCAATTTTCAAATTTTCACTCTGAATTTCAGGAGATTCCCTCCCCCTCTTTCTTTTTCAGACTCCTCTGAATTCCCATGCAACCTGGCGCTGAGCAGGCATAACAAAATAGTTAAGAACGTAGGTTCTCAGGCAGAGCTGGATTGAAATCCTGGCTGTGCTGCTTTTTCTGGACAAATCACTCACCTTTCTGTCCCTCAGTTTCTTCATCTGCAGAATGGGTGTATAGATGCGGATGTGAACCAAATTAACTCCATCTTTGTGTTCCCAGGTTTCTTCCATCTTCAAGTTTTCAAGCTGTGACCTTTGACCAACATCATTGTCCTTAGCAAAGCATATCAAAGCCTTCTAGTTGGTGATTATCTGTGTCCCACAAAATATAGCCATAAATATTTTTGTTAGTAATGGCTAGAGTGGCATGACAACTGAACTAAATATCAAACTGGTGACAGTCTCAATTATAAACAATCATCTCCACAAGCCCACCAGGAGGTATGGCCTCTGGCTCATACTGCATTCTTTGTCCCTTTGCCTTCTCAGTCATATGTACCTGCATTATATTATACTATCTTAAAAAGTACTGTAGCAGGGGTCTGATAGTGGAGAATAATTTTGGCAGAATTGCTGGGTCTCTGTCTGCTCTGACCCTACATCCATGTAAGTAAATTACCCTGTAAAAAATTCTATTATATTCTATGGAGTTGCATGCATCATTTTTCGGTCTGAAGATAGCTTCTCATCCCGGTGGCCATTACACCTTTTCCCACCATCAGACAATGGGAAAAATCATAGCCTCTACCTAATAAGGTTGCTGGGAGGATTGAATATGTGATGATGTGTATAAAAACACTTAGTACCTTGCTGAACAAATACCAGCAATTAATATCATATTATTATCCATCCTCTACTGTTACATCAGGTTATAAACAAAGCTGGTGTATAGAATGAGAACCGTATCTCAATAAAGCTGTTAAACACAATAAAGCAGCCTACAAAATATTATACAATTATGTTTCCATTTTTGTAAAATGCATAGGAAAGTACTGTAAGATCTATACACACATGTTAAGAGAAGTTATGTCTGGGTTTTAATATTTTAAATGTCTACAATTAATATATATTACTTGTGTTGAAAGAACAAAGTCTTTTACCAAAAGCAGATTATGAAGTTGCTACCAGCACTTCGTTGCTGGTATTTCCATTAGACTGTAAGCCTCATCAAGGCAGGGACCCCTTCAGCCTGGCGCAGAAAAGGCGCTGAGTAAGCACTGATAGAAAGGTGACTGGATGGGGGCGTCTCTGGCACCCGCGCCTGCAGTACCGCTCTCACCCTGTGGGTGGCAGGCTCCGCATGTGCGGGTGCCACCAAAGAGTCTGGTCAGAGATGGGTTGGGCCTGCGACCTTCAACGTGGCTGTCTGGTCTCAGGATCCTTGAAGGAGGGAGGGACGTGGAACCTACAAGAGGGATAGAGAGCGCCAAGCTGCATCTCAGGTACTCCTTTTAAAGTCTTGCCCCTTAGACTTCTGCCTCTTTTCCGGATTGGTACAAGAAGAGAAGACTTCTCTTTCTAGAGAATGTCCTCCCCACCCAATCTCACCCCTCAGTAGAGAGCCGAGAGGTGAAACTGGGCCAGAGAGACGGAGAAATAGAGAAAGGCGGTCTTGAAAATATCTTCATAACAAAACTCACAGGTTGCTGCACTTGACAGTTGAGGAACTGCCCCCTCCCAGGAGCTCTGAGTTTGGGTGTGTGAGCATCCTCATTTTGCAGAGGAGGGCCATTGTGGCTTAGAGGCAGTGCCCACTGAGATGGACAGCAGTGGTGTCTGATTCCAAATCCCCTCTCTGACCCAACTCTGTGTGTCAATCTGAGACCTCCTGGGGAGGGGGTGCCCATCTAACTGACCTATTAATTATGAATACTAAAATAGCACCTACTTAATCTCTCCTTACTGCAGTGCTGGCACTTGACATATCTCATTTAACCCTTCCAACAACCCATAAAGTTATTCCGTTTTACAGATGAGGAAACTGAGCCTCAGAGAAGCAAAATTGACACAGCTAGAGACAGCCCGACAGAGCCAACATTCAAATGCACCTTGAATGACTCCAGAGTCTTTGCTTTCAACTGGTACATGGTTTTTTTCTTAATAATTACTCAAGTATTGAAGCATTGAATAGGTAATACATCTTTATTGTGTAAATTTTAAAAAATAAAATATAAAAAAGGAAAATCTCACCATCCCCATCCTCTGGCCACCCAGTTTCACTGCAAAGATTATCATACTAGATTTTTCTGATGATCCTTCTAGAGATGTTCAGCACAGAGATGAACACCTATTTTTACTGCTTCTCACACACTCACCACTGATATTCTAAAATATAGGAAGGACCAAGTTCTCTTCTAGAACCAAGCTAATTTCTCTTCACTAACTCCTTGGAGGGCCACCCAGGGGCACCTCCAACCACCTGGGTCTTCTCAAAGCTCAGCATCATGTCGTAAACTTCTCAGCCTCCTTGTCTCCAGCTTCTCTCCAACTGCTCCATCTATTGTGATCTCTTTACCCTTTGAGGCTCCCCAGCCAGAATCTACCCCGCCTCCTCCTCTGCTCCCGGAGGCCCTGCTAGCATCTCTGTTTTAACACATTTCATTGTACCATGTGTGATGGATGGTTGTCTCCATGCCTGGCTGTCCTGCCAGATTATTCATTTCAGGCGTCTCTTGTCCTTGGGTAGGTAACCATATAATGGCGCCACCATCCACCCAGTCCCCAAGCTAACAAATTAAGAGTCAGCCTTTCTCATTGTCTCCTCTTTCATTCTCACATCCAATCAACCACCGAGTGGATTTTACCTTAGAAATGTCTCTCTCACCTTCTCCATTCCTGCTAAGTCATGGCCACCATTCTCTCTCTCCTGGACAATTGCAGTAGCCTCCAGGCTGATCTCTCTACTTAACAGCTTCACCCGCTCCAATCTATTCTCCACACAGCAGCCAGGGTGATCCTTCTAAAATGCAAATCTGACCATACCACCACTCCTCTTCATAACCCTTCAGTGTGTCTGCGCGTTCCCTTAGGATAAAAGCCAAATGCTTTACTCTGACCTCCACGGTCCTAAAAGATACAATCACCGCCTATCTCCACCACTTTTTCTAAGGACTCCTCATTCATCCTTTGAGCTAGCCTTCTTTCCGTTCCTGAAATATGAGTATGCCAAGTCCCTACCACCCTCAGGGCCTTTGCTCATGCTGTTCCCTCTGCCAGTAGTACTCTTCCCACTCATTTCACTACTCCGAAGTAGCCTGGGACCTTGTCTGTCTTGCTTAATCCTGTATCCCAATGCTAAACACAGTGCCTGACACCAACTGGGTACTTAATACTTTTTAAGTGAAGTGGTTCTGCTTCTTTAAGTTTGACACAAGTTTTGGACTCCAGCATGCAATATAATGTTATATCTTCTGAAGTTGTTTATCTAACAAATTCTTGTGCTCCACCATTATATCCTAAACGCTAATAAATATTAATTGTTCTAAAATTTTTTTACATTAAAGATTTTTATTGTTATTTTGTGGTAGTTGTTCTTCTGACGCCAAAAGAAAAGTGCTTGTTGTAAAAACTTCAGACAGAAATAAATTAGGAGGTCGAAGTCCCCCATGGACCCATCCTTTAGAGCTATTGCTGATTTAAATGTCACCTGTAACCTTGTTTTCACTTGTAGACTTTTCAGGAAAGGAAGAAAAGGAAGTCTGGCCAGCCTGTGAGCCTGACCTTTGAATGATCAGTTTCTCTCCCTCATTTCTAGCCCCTCCTCCACAGTCATGCACACAGCATTGATCCTGATGTCACACATACATGGCCCGTGTTGAATGTGCCACAGATGACTCTGGTGGAGAGGAGGCTTATTAAAACCTCACCAGTGATGGAGGCTGTTCTCCATTCAAATTCGTGAACATTGGGTGAACTTAAACCCAGCTGCAAGATGATGAAATTAAAACGCTTGATAAAATTCCTGGTCTGAACCCAGTTTCAAACCTTGCCTCCATTCCTCTCTGTGTGCCCTTGGACAAGTCATTTGCTTTCTCTGAACTTCCTTTCTTCATCTGTAAAGTGGTGACAGTAGGGATAGGATCACACTCCCCCCATATTGGCTTTCTGTTAGTTCCCTGAGCAAGCCAACCTCAGGGCCTTTGCAACTGCTGTGCCCTCTGCCTGGAGCCCTATTCCCCTCTGCCTGTCACATGGTGCCCCTCCGCCAGCCTTCTCAGATAGGCTTCCTGGTTACTTTCACTAAAGAAGACCCTCTTTCTTTATAGCAAGTACCATTTTTTTAATAGCACAAATCATAAGCTGTGTTGTTTTTTAGTTTACTTGGATGTTCATTTCTCCCACTACACTATAAGTTCCATGAAGACTTTTGACTGGTCTTATACGTTCAACACTTCGCACTCTTCCTGGAGCCTGAGTAATAGCCAACATTTTCTGAGGTCCTACTGCATGCCAGGCACTCTAACCTTTTCATCGGAAAATTCATTCCATTCTCAAAACAACTCTTTGGGTAGGCACCATGATTAACTTTTTTTTTTTTTTTTTTTTTTAACTAGAGGAGGAAATTGAGACATTGCAAGGGTAAGTAACATGTGCTCAAGGACAGAAAATGGTTGGGAAAAGATTTGAATCCTGGCTGGCCAGGGCCAGAGTGCTGCTACCATCTAAGTATGAGTCAACAGTGGTGGCCCTGAGGGTTATTCCAAGAAGGACGGGTTCCTGGGCTTCCTCTGTGATAGGATGGATCTAAGAAGCAGGTGTTCTCTGGATCCCATTACAAAGGAATTCTCCTCCACTTATTTAAATGTCACCATTTACTGCTGGCACTAAGGACTCCAGATACAAGGACTTAGTTCAAACAAACAAAGGCTTAGCATTGACAATGGAGGTGAAAACAGCATCCAGATTAGAGGATGATTTGGCTTCCGCCCACCATGAGACGTCCTGGGAGACCACACCTCCCGGCCAGCCGCCCTGATTCCCTTCCTCACCCATTCTCTTCACCCGAGACGGGATGGAGGAGAAGCTGATACCTGAGAAAGCCCTGGAAAACTCAAGAGTCCTCCTGCTTCCTCAGGCTGCATCAGGCGCCTCTTCCACATTCCCACAGCCCCCTGGCCACTTTATTCTGCTGACTGTGAACTTCCTGCGGGCAGAGACTGGCTTGATCCTGGCTGTGTCTCTTCCCTTTCTTGGCCTATTCAGTCCCACTCATCCTTCAGGTCTCATCTTAAAGGTCACCTCCTCCAAGAATACTTCCCTGTAACCCCATAACCCGTACAAAACACTGTTCTCTGTGTCATAATGGTTTGTTTGCTTGTTTTAATTCGCCTCACCCTCCATCCAGGGAGAGGTGTGTCTATAAGCCACCTGGGGAGCTTGTAAGAGGCAGATTCCAGGACTCCAACCTCAGAGACTGTGATTTTGGGGGTCAAGTAGAGCTTGAGAATCTGCATTGTACAGCTTGACGTATGAATCTGGTATGGAAGGTGTCAGAGTAATGACGGGACCATGATCACCACGAGCCAGTCTGTGTCTGGCATACAGGTGTTCACACATGGTTGTTGAATGAATGCTCAAATGAATGAATAGTTGCATTATAATACGTCTTCCAAATACAGCAAGTTGAGTTTGGCCTTGAAAGAGCCACATGGAGGTCATACGTTTATACTCTTCCATAACGGAGGTGGGAGATTATCAAAGGTCTGGTGTTCACGGGACTCAACTGGAAGCCAGGGACCCTCCTTCCTGGCTGTGTGACCTGAGCAAGTTAATTAGTCCCTCTAAACCTCAATTTCTTCATCTGCAAATCAGAGATATAATAATGACTATAGCATGGAGCTGTGACAAGATTAAATGAGGTAAAGCTCTTAGCACAGTGCCCGGTCCAGCACAGTGTCCCAAAACTTTTGGATCCTATTATTATTGTTGTTAGCATTATGACTACTAACATCAGAGATGGAAAGGACCTCAGATCCTTGAATTCGGGGGCTCCCCACTCAGGGCTTCATAGATTACCCTCTGCTATGGAATCTATAGTGGGCGTTGAAGAGGGTTGTCTATGACCATCTGGAAATACAGTATAAAAATGGGTATAACTGTCCATTTTCCTAAGTAGGAGAGCCTCAGCTTTCAACTACTTAAAGATGGGGAAACTGAGCCCAGGGACAGAAGGGGCCTCGTTTCAGTTTCAAGCTTCTCACTTCATTCATTTATTTGTTCATTCACTCCTCATCTCATCAACCAAACAATAAATTTTTCCTGGGAGTTCCCTGGTGGTGTAGTGGCTTAGGGTTTCGGCGCTGGCGCTGTCAGCGCTGCGGCCTGGGTTCGATTCCCGGCCAGGGAACTATCCACATACCAAAAAAAAAGCAAAAAAAAAAAAAAACAAACAAAAAACAATAAATTTTTCCTAAGGGTCTACTGTGTGCCAGAATCCAGAGATGAACCAGACACAGTCACACCTATTCCTTACCTCCTAACTCTCGCCCCAAGGCATCCCCTCCTCAACAGGTAAGGGCTTCCGCTTTTATTCTGGTTCCTATGCTAGCACAGTGCCCTGGAGGTGGTTAGGCACATCAGCAGGGGAGTCAAGATTCTTGCCCCAGTTGAAACCCTATCAGGAGCTTTACTGGAAGCCTTTAGTTCCCTCCTCTGAGCTTCAGTTTCCCAACTTGAAGAAAGAGGGTAATAATGGCTGCTGCCCAGAGTTGTGAGAATGAAAGGAAATAGACTTGAACGTGCTTTATAAATTGTGACGTGCTATGCTGATATTAGATATTATTGACTGGGGAGAGAGCAAATAGAAATCAATACATAATTAGAAGCTGCACCAGCCCTTCCCGGTTTCCAATTTTTAAAAAAAGTCTGTTGTAGGGACTTTCTTATCCAACCTGATCGGATGTGTTTTTGGTAACGCTATTGAAAAAGTCCATTAAAGCAGTATAGGATAAAAAAAAAAAAAAAAAAGGGAGTTCCCTGATGGTGTAGTGGCTTAAGGCTTCGGCGTTGGCGCTGTCAGCGCTGCGGCCTGGGTTCGATTCCCATCAGGGAGCTACCCACATACCGAAAAGCAAAAAAGCAAAAAAAAAAATCCTTACAACTTGTAAATATTCTATTTTAACTTCAGAACCTTTTGCTATATGTTCATTCACAATCTTTTGATGTAGGGTCAAAGCCTCTTCTTCCAGCCTGATCTGAGTCAGCTGGTTGGCGTTCCCTCACATCTTTCTTGCATGAGTTCTACTGTGGGCTTCTTAAGAGTGGATGTGGATCTGAAGGCCCTCGTGGTCCAGATTAGTGGAACTCCACCTCCATCCTCACCCATAGTCTTCAGTTGTCAAGGTCTCACCTACCCTAACTAATTTTGCCCACCCTCAGTGGCTTAGGACAAAAGTTTATTTTGGGTTCATACTCTATGGCTGGCCATCGTGGGTCAAGCTGGGCTTTGCTCCATCCATCTCTCTTTTCTTCCCTCCCTCCCTCCCTTCCTTCCTCCCTCCCTTCCTTCCTTTCCTCTTCTCTATCTTTTTAATTAACCTTATTTTTTAGAGCAGTCTTAGATTCACAGCAATATTAGCAAGTACGGAGATTTCTCATAGACCTCCTACCTCCACACATACAGACAGCCTCCCCCGTTCTCAACATCTCCTACCACAGGGCACATGTGTTACAATAGGTGACACACTGACACACCATTAGCACCCCAGATCTGTAGTTCACACAAGGGCTCACTCTTGGTGTTTGTTGTCCATTCTCTGGGTTTGGACAAATTTATGATGACATGTACCAACTAACTTTTTAAGAGTTTTTCCAGAGCATTCAACTGTGTTTATAGAAACATCAGTTTTCTTTTCCCACTCCTCTGTCATCAATTTGTTATATCCAATTAAATGACTTAATAACAAGAGTAACTGACTGGAGAACCAACCCAGCTGACTCTTGGTAAGCACACGGTTGGGTAAGTCTGCAGGAGGAGTTAGTGGCTGGGTATACGAGAGATGAGTCCCGCAGCTGCCTGGGGCGGCACATCTTTCTGGGTTTTTGCAGTAGGTGAGGTGAGTGTTGGTGAACCCAGTGAGGCAGTTAATCCAGAAAGCTTCTACTATTCAACTGTGTATAAACAAAAAAGCCATCTCTCAGAGTCACTGGTGATACTAGAGCTAACTGTGTCCTTTCTGGTCATTTGTAGTTTCCAGTTAGATTTTGCACCTTTAAACGGGATGAAACTATATGTGCCAAGTGCTAAATGAACTATACTAGACTTCACATTCTTTGAATTGAGCCTATTGCAATTGGCTGGACGTGACATAACATGTCTAATTGGGATAATGACAGTGGAGAAATCTTGGTATTAGGCAGTGGTTCTCAAAGTGCTCCAGAATCAGCAGCAGCAACATCACCTGGGAATTTGTTAGAAATGCAAATTCTGGCAGGTCCGAAGGTAGTGAGTTATCTCGATTGTTCACAGTCAGTTACAGATTGAACTCCTGGTTCAACTCGCTCCCGCTCCCCGCCCTTCTCACTGCTGCACTCGATTAGTTTAAAAAGAAAAGAAAGAAAAGCAAATGCTCAGGCTCCGCCCCAGATTTGCTGCATCAGCAATTTAGGGGCGGGGCCCAGCGGTCTGCCTTTGAACAAGCCCTCAAGGGACTTACGGTGCCTCCCTCAAGTTAACAGATACTTCACGTCCTAGGTTTACCACTTAGAGGCTGTGTGATCTCAGACGAGCCACTGCATCTCTCTGAACCCGTTTCCTCACTGGAAAATATGAATAATAACAAGCCTACCTTACAAGGTGATTGTGAAGATTAGACAAGATAATACATGCAAAGTGCATAGGACAGTGCCTGACCCAGCAGGCACCCAGTAAACGTGAGAATCAGTTAATGTTATTATTAAGAACTCACCAGTGGAAGCTCTAATTAGGGTGAGAACATTTGGGAGAAAAGGGAAAAGATGTTAAGGGGGTTAAAATATTTCTGAGCTGCACAATAGCAGGCACTTTAACCTCATGAGTCCCTTTGCCCTCCTAATAAATGAGTTGAGATAGGTATACTCACTCCCTGCCCGTTTCACAGATGAGGAGACTGAGAGCTAAGAAGTAGAAGAGCTGGGACTTGACCATATCATATCGATGTACCCCACGTGTCCCACCCCACCCCCAGCCTTAAGCAGATGCAGGCAGATTGCCGGCTCCCAGTGCTTGGGGGGCCCCCCCTCCAAACCATCTGCCCTCCAGAGTCTGGCTGTTCTCCTTCTGGCCCCCCTGCCCTGGACAGGAGGAGGCTTGAATTTCCTGCAGAGGTCACAGCAGGATTGTTTTCTCCATGCTCTAGAAGTCAGACCTTTCAACTCATCTCTGCTGCACAGGGATTTCCTGGTTCTGTCCCCTGGCCCGTTTCTGCTGCTTCGAACCCTCGCCTCACTCAGCTCCAGCCAACCCCAGCATGATTTGATTTTGAACCTCAGACCAGAACTAATAAATGCATTAATTCACCAGGCACTGCTAGTAGAGAGATGAGCAAAACAGACCTGGGCTCTACTGCAGACAATTTGAATATTCACATCAGGGACACACAGAACCAGACAAATACTACACAGTATGATCACTGCAGGGATGGGAACACAACCTGGCTCTGTGAGAGCCCAGAAGAGGCTCCTCATCTCCTGAAGTAGGAAGGGACCTGGGACGACTTCATGGAGGAGGTGACTTCTGAGCTGATTGGGAGAAGTTCACCTTAGTGTTTAATCGATTTCTCATTTTATAGATGGAGAAATGAATCCAGACAGAATTATTTAACTCATTCATTCATTTAAACAAACAAACATTTCCCCAGTATCAGGCCCTGAATCCAAGGGTGCAAAGGTGAATAAGAAGACAGCCCTGCTAGCTGGAAGGATAGCGAGAAGCCCCAAGCACCCAGGGGACCTTACCTGTCCATAGCCCGTAGGTGTTTTCGGGGATTTTTGTACATACTTTATAATATTTTATTTTACCTTTTTAAAGTCAAGGTTAGTACAGGATGCTTCACATAGAGGAGAATTCTCCCCTTTTAGATTATGGTCCTATGAATTTAGACAAATACATACTGTCCTGCAACCACTATCCTAACAGAGACATAGAACGTCATTTGCATGTCATGCTCATCCCATTTCCTGAGTCCAAGCTTTCACCCTGATTCACCGTGGGACCTTGGGCAGGTCTTCCCCTCCCTCAGTTTCTTCATGTGTAAAATAGGGATCATTATGTCTCTCTTGCAAGGTTGATGCCTGGCACACTGTAGGCACTCAATAAACACCAGCTGTTACTAGGACGTCTCTCTTTCTCTTTCACTCTCCTCCTCTACTCTCCCTCACCCTCTGGGTCTCTCTCTCTCTCTCTCTCTCTCTCTCTCTCTCTCTCACACACACACACACACACACACGCACGCACACACGCACACACGCACACACACACACACACACACACACAAAGACATTTTTGAAGCCTCTTGTTTCTCAGAGAGGTTTTATTTATAGGCCGCGCCTCATTGTGAATGTGAAAAGGAGAAAGCCCAGGCCCTCCGTAGACCTTTCATGTGTAAATCAGCCCGGGCCAGGAGCGCCGGGGTCACCAGGAGGAGGATTTCACTCTTAATTACTCCTAGAGAAAGCCGGCGGCGGGAGGGAGACCGGGCGCAGACTCCACCCCGCTGCAGGGAGGCCTCGCTGGGAGTCCTGCGCCTCGCCCGGGCCTGGGCCCCTCGCTCCTCTAGCCGGGGAGCGCTGGCTCTCCCGGGCCCGGGCCTGGCCGAGCCGGGGCGGGCGCTTCCTAGGCCTGGCCTTGATTTCTTTTGAACCTGGGCCAAGGCACAGGCGCAGGTGCCTCCAGGGAGCAGGGCCCCAAGTGGGTTTCTTTGAGGGCAAGATGTTTGGATGTGGAAAGAGGGGGCAAACAGCTTGGCAGAGTGGGAGGTAGGGAGGGATAGCCTGTGAAAGGGCCAGGGGAGGCTTTAAATAAAATAAAAATTACTCATTCTTTTCTGATGTAAAAATAAACATGCTCTAGAAAGAGTATGGAAGTATTCTCATCAGACCTTGAACATTGTTCACCTCAGGGAGTGAATTTGGGGGTGAGGAGAGAAGCATTTTTGTATAACTTTTTTTTTATTTTACACTAATTATAATGACTATTGCCTTTTGCAATGAAAAACGATACTTTTCATAATATTTGCCGTATTGTTTTCTGACTAGAAAAGAAATTCATATTTAGTGTAAAACACAGAAAATAAAGTATGAAAACCATTATAGCAAAGTATAGAAATCACTCAAAGAAAGTCACTTCTCATACTGAGGTATATGGTCTTTGGTGATTTGTTTCTATGCAAAGTTTTTTCACTTTTATTTTTGTGGGTTTTTCTTTTTTGCATGCTTATACTACACAAACCCTTTTGGCACAACTTACATACTCAAGTTTTCTTTCATTTGTTGTTTCTACACATGTTTCATATATCATATATATTTATATGACTGGATGGCAGTATCTTGAAATTTAAAATATACACTTGGGCCCCCACAACTACACTTCTAAAATTCTGTTCTACAGATACACTCACATGAATGGGCAAAGGTAAATAGTATAAACAAATACATTCATTGCAGCAGTGTTTATAAAAGCAAAAGCTAGCAACAACTTGATGTTCATCGTCAACTTTGATGGTCATCGTCAACCTTGATGGTCATCTGTAAGGGATTATTAGTTAAATGAATCATCGTGTAACATTACAGTGGAATGTTTTGTTTTTGTTTATATGTGGGTAGTTCCACTAGCTGGGAATCGAACCCAGGCTGCAGTGTTGACAGCGCCAAAGCCTAGCCACTACACCACCAGGGAACTCCCTGTAGTGGAATGTTTATAAGAGAATATCATACTGGCAAAGACACCCAAAAATCATCGAATAACAAGGCAAGTTTCAGAATCATTTATATTGTGTTAAACTTTCTCTCTCTCTCTCTCTCTCTCTCTCTCTCTCTCTCTCTCTCTATATATATATATATATATATATATATATATATATATAAATGGATAATCACATATAAATTACATGCATAGAAAATATCTGTCAGGGAGCTACCCACATACCAAAAAGCAAAAAAAAAAAAAAAAAAGAAAATATCTGGAAGAACACATGTGAAACTGGTGACAATTACTTTAGTGGAAGAAGACTGATGGGTAAATATGGGTCAAGAACTTTTAGTTTTCACCTCATATCTTTGTGTACTGGTTGACTTTCTCTTTTAATGTCAACATACGTTATATGTGTAATTTAAAAAAAACTAGCTAATGAAAATGTAGTTTAGCTATGTATAATTCTAATAATATGTTTATTAAAGAAAATACAGTGGTCACTAAATAGACACAAAATTTATTAAAGAAATGTGGTGTTGATTAAAGAAAATGGAATCACCTATACCATCCAAAGACAACCACTGTTAACATTTTGGTTTACTTCCTCCTAGTTTTATTTCTTATGATATCTTTTAACTTAAAAAAGTATACTGATGAAAAAATATACATAAATTATATATTTGTAGAAAAGTTAGAAAATAAATACTACTTAAACCTATAATTCAGAAATAACCACTGTTTACATTTTAGCGGATAAACTTTGAATTCTTCACTGCAGTATTTTCTTTGGGAAGTTTTTTTAACACCATTTCATATATATATATAATATATATATATATATATTATATATATATATATTATATATATATATGCTGTCCTGAAAGTATCCAGCTGTGTAATATGACAAATAGAGGCATTTATGGCTGGATTTTTTTGGACAGCCCTCATACATATAAATTTGTATTTTCCTTTTATTCATTCGCTTATTTTTATATGCCTTTTTCATGTTATTATAAATGATTTGCACTTAAACATTCCCCTCTAAATGACCACTCAGTTGTTCCTAAGTTTTTGAGATTCCGGACAATTCAGGTGAACACTTTGTACTTACGCCGTTTCCTCTATGTCAAATAATGTCCTCCTATCTCAGCAGTGGCATTTTTGAGCTAAAGGCTATGCCTATTTTTTCAGACTCTTACAAAGGATTGTCAAATTATTTCTCATGTGCTATCCCCACCCACAATCTACGGAGACTCCTGTCCCCACTGCTATGTGTGATGGGCATAGACATTCTGGAGGAAGAGAAAAGGTGGGAAGGGGAGCCTTCAGCTTGGCGAGATCGGGTGGAAACACCTGGAAATTTGAATACATATCTCGGCCTGTCTGCTGTCAGCTCTCCCCTTTATTTTTCTTCTCTAACACTGCAGTAACTACCACCAATTACTGATTGTTTACTTTGTGTTTTACACTTTACAGGCATTATTCATTTACATCTCAAAAGAACCCTATTGGTTGGCTGGTTTTATCAATCTCCATTTTATAAATGAGGAAATTGAGGCTTAGAGAGCTAAGTGTCTCTCCCAAAGTCACATAGCTGGTGGTGGGTGGTGTGATTGAGATTTGAACCACATCATCTGATTCCCTTTACATGAATTTGTAGACTCATCAGGCTCTCATTTTACAGGTAGGAAATTGAGGCAGAAAAGGGGTGGGAGTTACCCAACATCAGAGAAAGAGCCCTAGCCCAGGTTGCTGGAGTTTTCCCACTATGCTCCATTGTCTGGTACGAGGGAGCTAATCCAGGAGTCAGACTGTAGGAGCTCCAAAATTCTTTGCCTTAGAAAACCTTACTGTGGGGCTTTAGGATTCCAGCACAACTCAGAGTCTCTCAGAACTACAGCCCCAGCTGTGTGTCTCCCCTCCAGGGCTGGGTGCTGCCTGTCCATCATAAAAAAGAAAAAAAAAAAAAAAAAAGGAAATAGTAGTTAAGCACCCACATGCCCAGACAGGAGGAAATCGGGCAGCCCCACTGCATGTTCAGCCCTGGCCATTCCGTGGTTAGGAGTATGAAATATTAAGATGAACAGAAAAGCAGTGAGATAATAGGAGAAGGAAAATGCAGTAAAAAAGGAGATGGTGCCTGGAAGAAATGAACCAGGAATCCACTGGTCCTGAAGGTGAGAGTCTCCACGACAAAGAACTGCAGGGTGTCTGGACTAGAAGTTCCATCCACTGTGTTTTACAGGTGAGGCCTTTGCAGCACAGACAGAGGGAGAGGAAGGCTTTCCCAGGCCGTAGCGATGGCAAGCCTGGGGTTCTGCCACGGCCTCCGAGGTCTCCTTCTATTGCACTGTTCCATGATCTCTTGGCTGAAGGTCAAAGTTCCAGCAGGTGAAGATCTAGATTTGTCTTCCTTGTTTGGGGCTGGGTCATGTTCCCTCCTCATGTGGACCCAGATGCTCTGATGCCAAGGATGGGGAGGCAACTAGTAGGGTAGGAAATTCCAGGAAAACTAAGACAGTAGGTATCCATCCATCCATCCATCCATGTATTCATCCACCTGTCCATCCAGCCATTCATCAATTCATATAGCCATTGATTTGTTCATTTATTTGCCAGTGCTTCTCTCCATCCATCTATCCTCACACCCATGCATCCATCCGTCTGTCCATTCATGAATATCTATTATCTACGCTGACACTAACCACTAATCATGGGGCATGCTGGTTAAGACTGAGTTCTGGAACCTTTGAGTTAGAATCCTGGCTCCACCCCATCCAAACTGTGTGACCTCAGGTGAATGATCTAGCCTCTCTCTGTCTTCGTTTCCTCCTCTGTATAAGTGCAGGTAACGATATTATATCCACTTCATAAGGTTGTTGTGTTAAACGAGCTAATACATTTAAAGTATTTGAACTATTAATAATTCACATCTATTGAGCAAATTTGTCAGTATTAGCACCACTTACTATTATTTAAGGATATGCTAAATGGGGTCCTGAGGTTTGAATAAGGTGCTGTGGAATACAGCTTGGTCTGGGGCCCAAAGCTGCAATTTCTATGCCTGATCCACGTTTCTGGGTCCTTGTTTGGAATCCAGAGATGTGAGGAGGGGAAAATGCACCCCCGCCCCTGGCTGGGGCCTGGGAGACTATATAGCAGATGCTATGATGCACTACCCGGCTCCCCCTTTAGGACTAAGACATGCATCTTCCTGCCCGTGTTTTTGGTGCCTGACAGCTCACAGCTGAGTCCCCTCTATGTGGCTTGCCCACAGTTGAAGGGAGCCGTGGCACCAAGGTCATGCTCTCTTCTCAGGGCAGCTCATATCCTAGGACTGGTCAACACAGCCTCCTCATGTCAACTCAGGACAACAGCGATGGACCATCTGAACTTCAGAGTTCCTGGTGGGGTTGGCTAAAGCCTCCACTTGGACTGCATTACAGCTCCTCCTCCCTCTATGCATTCCTGCCTCCTTCCGGTCATTTCCACAGGTAATGGACGCCAAAAGCACCTCCTAACAAAGATCTGCACGCTAGTCTCCATCTCTGCATCTGATTCCTAGAGAACTTGACCTGGTTTTGTTTTGGTTTGCTTTTAGTTTAGTTTAGTTTTGTTTTTTTATAAATTCATTTTTATTGTTAGACTTATTGGGATGACATCTGTTAGCAAGGATTACATAGGTTTCAGGCATACAATTCGGTTTTTTAAATTATAGTTGACATTCAATATTACATTGGTTTCAGGTGTACAACATAGTGATTTGACATTTATGTACCTTACGATGGGATCACCATGATAAGTCTAGTAACTGTCTATTACTACACAGTTATTATGATATTATTGACTATATTCTCTGTGCTGTTACAATACATGCTGTAACTTACTTACTCTTTTTTTAAGTATGATATCAGCTGTAGGTTTTTTTGTTTTGTTTTTTGTTTGTTTTTAATGTGGATAGTTCCCTGGCTGGGAATCGAACCCAGGCTGCAGCATTGAGAGCGCCGAAGCCTAAGCCACTACACCATCAGGGAACTCCCCTTATTTACTTTTTAAGTGAAAGTTTGTATCCCTTATTCCCTTTCACCTTTTTCATCCATCCTTCTCCCGCCCTCCCGCCCCGTTCCCCTGCCACCACAACCATCAGTTTGTTCTCTGTGAGTCTGTTTCTGTTTTGTTTGTTTTTTGTTTTGTTTTTAGAATCCATGTACAAGTGAGATCATACGGTATTTGTCTTTCTCTGTTTCACTTAGTATAATACCCTCTAGGTCCACCCATGTTGTCACAAATGGCAAGATCTCTCTTTTTATTGCTGAATATTAGAATCTGACCTGTTGGAGAAAAGATACACCATCTCTTAAAGGCTTTCCACCGTATACTATATATATAAAATTCCTGACAACACCCTCAAGGAATAGATACTTTTGATTACTCCCATTTGTAGATGGGGGAATTGAGGCACAGAAAGGTGAGAGGATTTGTCCAAAGTCACCCAGCTGGTGTGTGGCAGAACCAGGGTTCAAACCCAGCAGTCAGGAGCCAGAGTCTGGGCAGTTGACCATTTCCCTACACTGCCTACTGAGGTTCGGATCAAGCCCAGGAATTCACCTGGGAGGTGGGTGGGTGGAGGTGTGAGTATGTGAGCAGAAGGATGCATGGGGGGCCACATGTGTGCACACATGCACCCGTGTGTTCACTGTGAGCATGAATACACTTGTGCGTGCCCATGTGAGCATGACTGCACAAGTGCATGAGGGGGACCAAGCAAGGCATGTGGGGCTGTATGTGCACAGGGAGAGCGCTCAGGCTCCCACAGGACCCGTCTCCCTGGTTTCTCCTCTTTCCCCTACATGCACAGGAGTCATAGTGTGTCTATGGGAAGGGGAAGCGCAGAGTTTGGATTCCAAAAGTAAACTGCTGTTTCCTTATAGCCAACATGCCTCCCAAGAGTAGGTAGGGTCTGGACTATTGGAACATCAAGTTCTCTGTAGAACAGAGTTGGCAGCAACTTCAGACTTTGGCCCTGCCTGGCCTCCAGTGTGGGTGGCTGGTATCTGTCACCTCAGTGGGGGCCGTGCAGTTATGGGTAGGAGAAGCCTGTGGTATGAAACTGTTGGGTTTGAATCCCAGCGTAGCCTCTTAGCTGTGTGACTTCAGCAACTTACTTACCCTCTCTGATCCTGTACTTCTTCCCCTCTAGTTTGTTGTAAGGCTAAATACCACTTGAAATAATGCTGAACCTATAGTAAGGCCTTAAAAATGCTACTTTTGTTATTATTTTGAACCCACATCAGGCAAGGGTAGAGAAAGTCCTTTTCCAGAAGAAAGTGCTTTTTCAAGTAGCTGTGTTATCCAACCTTGTAAAACAGGTACTAACATGCTCATTTTATAGATGAGGAAACTGAGGCTCAGCAAGATTAAGTAACTTGCCCCAGGTCCACAGCCAAGTGAGTGACAAAATCAGATTTCCAATGTTGGTCTCACCCTGATTCCAGTGCTCTTCCTACCACCCCACAGCTGCCTCCTTGTTTAGCCTAGAAACTCCTGGGTTGTGACAACTTGTCCCATAAACTCTGTTCAAGGCAGATATTTTGTTGCCTACATGTTTTTCTCTCATGTTGCCTACTCACAAGAGAATATTTAGGGATTTGCAGGTGGTCAGACTTCATTAAAAAAAAAGACATCTTTCTTTGCGCAGAAAGAAACAAGTGAAACAGTTGAGACAGTGGAGCAGGGAGCTCTTAGAGAAAAATGGGAGGTTCAAAAGGCAATTAATGCTTCTGTCTGAAACTGTAAACAGATAGTTACCGGCTCTGACACCACCAGCACACAGACAAAAGGCAGACAGAAACAGAGCACTACAAGGAAGCTGGGATAGACTACGCCCAGCGTGCAAATTAAATGTTTTCCTGAAAGCAGAAAGAAAATCCATGAGTAGAGCCAAGCCATGACTCTAAGTCTGTGACTCCATGACAGTATAAGTTTAGTGAGTTAAAGGCCCATAATTTGTACCTAGGTGGTGTGAATCTTCAAGTCTTACTGGACATTTTCCCTTGACCTAAGTTTGTAAAGCAAAAGTAATAATTAGAAGTGAGTCTTCAATGCACACTGTCATTTAATCAAAGATATAGATGTGTGTGTATGCATATATATGTACACACACGTATATGTGCTATATATATAGCACATATATGAGGGTGCCAAAAAAAGTACACACATTTTAAGAGATGTTGTCTATGTATTACTTTTTGAAGTTGAATTGAATAACAGTAGTAAGTGTAGTATGACATTGGCTCATAATGGCATTAATCAAATGAGTGCTAGTGTCACCATGCGACAGGCAGGACAGGCGGCAATATAGTTGTTGATGGAGGAGCACAAGACCATTTTGAAGTGGTGTTTGACATTCAGGAACTTTGTTTTGAGTTTCCCCACATTCTCCTGACTTAACACCCCTTGACTTCTACCTGTGGGGGACCTTACAGGATGTGGTGTATGTAGAAAACGGACTACACTGGCGGGACTTCGGGAAGAAACTGAAACGGCATGCGCAGTGACACAAGTGGACACTTCGGTCAGCTAGCTCAAGCAGCAGTTCGCCGTAATCAGAAGTGTCTGGATGCTGATGGAAACCACGTTGAGACCTCTTGCCATTGCAGAAGTCAAACGTGACTTGACTTGTATTCATCTTTTGTTATCAGTATACATTGAGTATTACAATTTTAATAGTTTTTTTCTTTCTTAAAATGTGTACACATTTTTTGGCACTCTTTGTATCTATGTACTATATATATGTGCTATATAGAAAGAGAGCGAGAGAAAGAATCATTGTTATATTTAATCAAAACTCTTGGTTGTAGGCAACAGAAAACTCAAACAGTTGCAAACAAAATATTAATAATTAATAATAATTATTACTTAGTGGCTCACAACTGGATCCAGACTTTCAAACATTTCAGTTAGTGTCCTGCCTGTCTTGGCTGTGCTGCTTCTGTAGCTTCGTTCTCAGGCAGACACACTCCCCGCCAGGGTGACAAGATGGCTCTCAGAAGCTCCCTGTTTGTTTTCTTCTCTGAATGGAAAAGAGATTGCCTCTCTCCAGCTAAAATTTCAGGGTTCCCTCTGATTGGCTGTCATTGGGTCACATGTCCATATTTCAGCCAATCCTGTGGCCAGGCTGGATCACAGGGTTGGACTAAGCCCCATCCAAGGTGTGAGGAGTAAAACTGGTGGAGGGAGAGTTGCCCAGGGCAAGTGGGATGCTATTTCCAGAAGACACATGTTCATCATCTGGTAGTTCCTGCCTCTCTGTTAACCAAGCTTAAGGAGAGGCTGTCATGAGGAATAATAATAATAATAATAATTAATAATAATAATAGCTAACTCTTATTGAGCTTTCACTAAGTGCCAGGCATTTATATGCTAAATGCTTTCTATGCATTAACATATTTACTCTTCTTATTTCTTCCTTATTATCATTTAACTTCACCAATGGGCATACTGATGATGCTTGAGTGTCTAAGGAACCAACCCAAGTTCATACAGACAGTAAGGAGTGAAACCAGGCAGTATGTTTTTTCCCCCAAATCCTGTGCTCTTGGCTTCTCTGGGAACTACATTTAGAGCTGGTCTATCTGTCAGGATTGCCAGCTTCATGCTAAAGAAAGAGTCCTGAGCCTTCCAAAGTCTTGCAAAGATTACCTGGTATGGATGGCAAATTGTACCCTGATGCTCATTTAGAGTCACTCATGATTCTCAGAGAGCTTGTCCTGGGGCAGCACCATGGACCTAGTGCTACAGACATTGAGAGGAGTCACAAGGGAAGTCCGATCCAAGGATTACCGCGGGTGTAAGAGCCTGGATTCCTGGGGCCTCAGCCTTCCTACCCATCAGCAGTGTTGGAGGGATATACTAGATTTGAGCCTCTGTTTTGCCACTAGCCAGCTGTACATGTCTTCTGATATTCTCCATTAATCTTTCTGAGCCTCAGTTGCCACATCCTTAAAATGGGCATAACAACACCTTTTCTCAAAGGTTGTGAGATTGCATTGCATGCGAAATAATACCTGCTTGTCACCCAGCTGGTGCTCTGAGAAGTTAGTTCTCTCCACGTTGTCCCCCTTCTCCCCACCCCAGAGATTTAGCAAGGGGCAAAGCAAGGAGAGACAGGAAAGCACCTTCTGCCTCCCCTGGCCAGCCTCCTCCTCTGTCCAGCATCGGTCACTGGGTTCGAATCCCAGCTCAGTTGTCCTCTTCCTAGTATTGTGACCTTGGGTAAGTCCCTGCCGCCACCACCCCTCCTTAGCTGAAGAACACCCTTGTGAGCTTCGATGAAAGCCTCCTCTGTAAACGTGCCTGGCCCACAGGTTGTTTATTTTCTGGGTCTGAAAGAGTGAACGGGACAGAGCTGGGTGGGTTAGGCTGCTTCAGGCAGGGCCTGAGATGTCTGGTCAGCAGAGGGGCCCTCTCAACTTCACTTCCCCTCTCCTGAATAATTCATGACAAACAAAATGGCTGGCCCAGACTCGGGCGCTCCCTCCTTCTGGCTGAGGAAGGGAGAAAAGTTTCTAATTACAGGTCAGCTGCCTGAGTCCCCGGGGCCCCTGGGCGCTACACACAGGGGGTATTTATGGGAAGAGACAGGACGGGAGGGGCTCTGTCCCAGCCCCTTTCCAGAAGGAAATCAACTCCTTTGGAAATTGTAGCCTGGGCCTGCCAAGGCCTGGAGAGGGACTAGGGAAAGAAACTTCGAATGGACAGGAAGAGAAAAAGGTTAGAGAAGAGAAGTGTCCAGAAAAATGGCAGGTCAGGGAGGCGAACACACTAAAGTTCTTAAAACTCCCTGGAGAGTGTGGCCGGGCTCCCCAAGGAGGATGTCCTGATTCCAAAAACACAGGCTCTCAGCTACCTTCCAATTGCCCCACCTGGGAAATGGGGACAAACACAGAACCTGGTTTACAGTGTGGTTGGGGGGTTACATGTGAAGCGCTTAGAATATGGCCTGACACAAAGTTTGGGTGTGTGTGTGTGTGTGTGTGTGTGTTAGCAGTAGTGTAGTTGTTATTACTTTTTTTTTTTTTACATGATGCTGCCTCCGTGGGGAGGTTGGGTAAAGGATGAGGGTGGAAAAAAAAGAAGTTTTAGAGAGATGGTCAGAGAGGAGAAAAGTGACTTGGGAGGCAGTTTAGTGTAATAATTAAGAGTAGAGACTCATGTGCTTTGCCCTAGGATAGTAACTTAAAAAAAAAAAAAAGAATAAGGACCCTAGGATTAGGCTGCCTGGATTCAATTCCAATTCTGCCTCTTACTAGCTGTGTGATCTTGGGCAAGTTTCTATACCTCTCTGAGTCTCTGGACACAGAATCTATAAGAAATGGTAGCCACTGCCATTAGTGAAGGGTGGTGACCAAAACAGAATAAGCTCCCTGTCCTTGTGGAGCTTACAGTCTAGCAAAAAGTTTATGCTAATCAAGAGCACTTACTAAATGCCTACTGTGTGCAGATTTTGTACCTAACGCATCATGGAACTTGCAGTCTACCAGAAAAGCTATACTAATCTAGAACATTTGTGTGCCTACTGCATGCAAGTCCTGAGCACTCTGCAAACATTCTCTCCAATAAGCCTCATAGCATTCACCCCCATTTTATAGATGAAAAGTCTGAAGCTCAAGGTCAGGAGCAAAGAAAGAATCTGAAATGAAGGGACAGGTCAACAGCATGGATGAATCGCCAAACTTGAATGTTGAGCAGGAAAAGCCAGACACAAAAGGCTACACATTGTATAATTTCATTTATACAAAATTCTAGAAAAATGCAAACCAACCTATTGTGACAGAAAGCAGATTAGTGGTTGCCTGG
The DNA here is from genome assembly GCA_004026885.1 of Lyroderma lyra. Taxonomy (NCBI): domain Eukaryota; kingdom Metazoa; phylum Chordata; class Mammalia; order Chiroptera; family Megadermatidae; genus Lyroderma; species Lyroderma lyra. The sequence goes on from PVJL010004564.1 coordinate 69,684, forward strand.
GACCGGGAGGGAGGGCAGGCATTGACTGCAAAGGAGCACAGGGAAACTTTCTGGGAGATGGAAATGTTTTATATCTGACAGTGATGCTAGTTACATGGGTGTATTCATTTGTCAATGCTCATTGAACTGGATACGTAAAGTGGGTGCTTTTTATTGCATGTAAATTGTATCTCAGTGAAGTTGATTTTTAAAAAGGGGGGAAATCTGTACACCAGACTCCAGAGCCCTGCCACCCTTCTTACATTATTTCAGTGTCTAATTTCAAGCTCATTAGTGGGCAGAAACTGCATCAGATTCATCTGTAGGTCCTCCCCCCAGCCCCACTTCCCAACCCCAGGGTCTAGCAAAATGTTCTCAAACCCAGTAGTTCAGACTGAAAATATACCTTGGGCACATGCTTTGTGTTGGATGCTGAGGTCACACTCAGTGTAGTGGGGGAAAACAGAAGAAAATGGGCAAACGGACACAACAATACAGTGTGGTGAATGTTCTGACTGTGGTTAAGTGAGACATCAAGCTGTGCTTGCTGGGCCACAGTAAGGAAGCCCGCACCGAGGCTGGAACTTGCAGTGATGAGGACCCCGGAGGTCCGGAGTCCACTGCCTAGGTTCAAATCCCCACGCTGCCACTTGTTAGCTGTGTGACCTTAGGCGACCACCTCAACATACCAAGTTTCAGTTTCTGTCTCTGGAAAATGGAAATCATAGTCGCTCCACTCAAAGAGGGCTGTTGTGAGAATGAAAGAAGACAGGGATGTCACCCGCTTTGGCACAACGTGCAGAGTAAGTGTTCAATAATTGTCAGCTGTTACTATCACGATTGAAGAATAGGGAGCAGGGGCGGGGCGGGGGGGTGCAGGCACACAGAGGGGGACTTCCTGCCCAACCTGGGGGTGGGAGAGGGGTCAGGGATTCTTTCCCAGAGAAGTGATATTGGAGGAGTTGGCCAGTTTAAGTGGCCAAGGGGGCAGGAGAGATTGGGAACAGCTGGGGGCAAACGCCAAATAAATATTTGCTCAATTAAAAAAAAAAAAAAAAAAAAAGACCGAAGACCGGTGCAAGGCCTGCCTGTAACCAGGGGAACAGAGAAGGCCTGCCAGGGCAGACTGAGGGGTCCTCAGGAGGCCGGATTGGGGTGGCTGGCCCCAACGGGAGACTCCAGACCTTTCAGGAACACAGGACCCTCCCTGGCCCGGCCGGACCCCACCCCGTGCCGCCGATCCGTACACCCCTAGACCTAGAACGCACAGGAGAGAAACTGGTGGGGCAGGCTGGTGGGGAAGGGGGTCCTCCGGGACCTTCTCCCCCTAATGCGAATGGGCCAAGTCCCTATGAGGCGCCTCCCGCTCCCCCCGACCCCACTTCGTTGTCCAAGCCACAAAGGGCCAGGATCAATGCAAGGCGGGAGCGGCGGAGGGGCCTCCTCTTTGTGCGGCTGTCTCAGGCCTGTTTGCGCCGCCGTCTCCGCGCCCCCATTGATCAGGCATGTGGAAAGATTCCACCTCCCGGGCTCCCTTTGTGGCCGCGTTGCCAGGCTGCGCCCGGCGTGACTGCACCGCGCAGGGCGCTCCCGCCTGCGGTGGGCACACGGCTGCGAGACGGGTCGGGGTCCCCAGAGGGGAGGACTGCCAGACTTCGCAAATAAAAATACAGGACTCCCAATGAAATTTGAATTTCTGATCAACGAATAAAAGCATAAAATATGTTTTAGTGTAAGTATGTCCCAAATATTGCATGGGACATACTTATACTAAAAAAGTATTTTTTTTTATCTGAAATTCGAATGTAACTAGGCATCGCCAGTTTATCTGGCACCCTCTGAGAGTGGAAGCCAACTAAAATTCCTTTCCCCAGCACTTATGCTGAGACTTCTCCTGAAGTCAATCAGTGGAATTGGTTTTTTGTTTTGGTTTGGTTTGGTTTTGGGGGGATAGTTCCCTGACTGGGAATCGAACCCAGGCCCGGGAGTTGAGGGTGCGGAAACCTAGCCACTACACCACCAGGGAAGTCCTATCAATGGAGCTTTTTTGCTTTTGCTTTTTGGCCCTGTCTGCATACCCCTTGAACTACCATTTAGATACTATTTTTCTTGAAATGAACCTATTTTTAAACCTGAAATTATTTATAGTGACTTATTGATGCTTACATTACATACTTCACTTGAACAAATATGAAGTGTCTCTCTGGATGCATTTTTACCTATGTGACACCCATGTGACTTTTTCCCAGATCAAGATATAGAACAGTCCCATCACCCCAGCGGGTTGCCTTGGACGGCTTTGCTGTCAGGTCCCTGTCAGTTGGCAGCCACTATTCTGACTTCCATCACCGTGGACTCGTTTTAGTTGTTCCTGAACTTTGCATAAATGGAATCATACATACATGTACTCTCTTGAGTCTGGCTTCTTTCCATCAATGTTAAGTCTGTGAGATTCACCCACGTTGGATCAGTAGTTTGTTCCCTTTCACTGCCAGCTGAGAAGTGTCTGTCTGTCCTAGGGCTGTGTCATGGTTTAAGCATCTATTCTCTCATTGAATTTTTGGCTACTGTGGACCAAGCTGCTATGATCAGCTCATTGGATACTTTCAAATACATTTAGCCTAAGCAATCCTCTTTGTGAATTTGTAGACTGGAAGTGCTAGTTTCATTGTTTTTCTCCTGCACGTTAGATATATAACTATTACACACGTTTACATGAGCATCTTCGTGAGCTCACCAAGCTCGCCTTCTGCACCGTCAATGCCGGACTGTACAGTAGAGGTGAAGAGGACAAGCTGGCTTGGAGGAGATCCTGGGCAAGTGAGTTAGTAAGCTCTTTTGAGCCCCCGTTTCCTCATCTGTAAAATGGGAATGATAATGCTAATTATCTCACAGGATGGTTGAAAGGCAACATGGGATCATCTGTATGACAGGATTTAGCACGGAGCGAGCGGGCAGGTATGGGCGCTCGACCGAGAGCTACTGTCAAGCCCCGAATTGACAGGAGCAATGGGCCCACTGGGCAGGTTAGGTGCCTGCTCTCGTTTCATCCTCACTCCAATGCTTGGAGGTAGGTCCTGTTATTATCAACCTATTTTATAGGTGAGGAAACAGAGGCTCTGAGAGGCAAAGTTACTCACTCGTGATGGCATAGTTAGTAAGTGGCAAAGCCACCACCCAGGGTAGTTTCCAGAGGGGCAGGGCAGGAGGGACCCAGGAATGAGGAGGCTCGGTGCCCGGAAATGAGCGTCAGCTGTAAGGCAGAGCTGGGTACCTTCTCCTTCCTGCCTCTGTGTGCCCCAGTAGCACCCAACCTGAAGACAAGCTGCTGGCTAGGGACCTGGTTTCTCTTTGGAGAGTGGAAGGAGCTGGGCTGAACCTTTGTAGGAGAGGAAGCCAAGCCTCCCAGCCACAGGGCAGGTGGGAGGACAGGCAGGGCGAGTCTGACAGGGTAGGTTGGAGGGTTAGGGGGGAGCAGAGGAAGCTAGAAGCTGGAGGCAAAGCCCGGCCCCCTTGCAGAACCGCAGCCACAGCCGCTGGGCAGAGCCCAGCATCGCTACCTGCCATCTGAAGGGCACGGGAACTGCTGATCTCAGGCGATTAGCATAACAATCCCGATCCAGCGTCCTCGGGGCCCAGAGCTGGGTCTGCACAATCCCATTTCAAGCCAGCTCTTTCTTTAGCAGGCTAATTATGGGGGGTGGGGGGGCAGTGGCCAGGGGGAAGGTGGGGACACACAATCTTCTTAAAGGGCCCCTGCACCCAGGACCCAAGCTGCTGCTGGGAGCAGGAAAGGGCCCCAGCAATACCTTCAGCTCTGACAAAGTGTAAATGCCATCACCCAGGCCATAGGGAAAACAACCATCCTCACTGGGTAGTTCACTGCTCTTCCTGTTTCTATCCTCCTCAGCCCCATTCGTGCACAACTGCAGGATATGTCCTGTTCATAGCTGTATCTTAGTGCTCAAATAAGTAACTGAAGCACAGAGTCTGTGGATCCAGAACTCAAGACTCTATCTATAGATAGAATAAGGCCCCAGGATGGGTGCCAATGAGGGCACTGAGGCAACCTCATCTTTACAGTTTCCTCAGGGTCTTCCTTCTGCCCATCCCCACCCTCAGGGTCCTGAACCCCTCTGTACCCCACCAGCCTCCTAGCACTAGAAGTCAGAGTGCGCAGGGATTAGAATGGGCAGAGCATAGTGAGAAAACTGGGTTTGAATCTTAACTCTGCTGCTTATCACCTGTGTGATCTTGGGTAAGTTTCTTAACGTCTCTGAGGCTCGTTTTTTCCTTTGTAAAATGAGGACTATCAAAACCTTCAAACAGAACTGTATTTATAAGCATTTGTTAAAATGAAATATGGGCGTGCCCGTCACGTGGCTGAGGCTCGAAGGATGGGAGTCTCCTCTCGGCCTTCTTTAGGAATGTCTACTGCCTCGCCACCAGTGTGCCTGTATCAGGTGCCCACTCTATGCTAGTCCGTGCTCAGTGTTTAAATGCTCCTTCAATCCCCCTAACAGCCCTGCAAGGTGGATTCCGTACTTTTTGAAGGACAGGACAATGAAGTCAGAGAGGCAAAGTGACTTGCCCAAAGCCATTTAGCTAGAGTAATTCAAAGGGAAGCAGGAGCCCGGCTGACCCTGAAGACAATGGCTCCAGGGGCCAGAAAGTAACAGGAGTTACTGGGATCACTACCCGCTCATCCAGCCAGCCAATCTCAGGTCTTGTGATCACCGCTTGTGTGCTCAGCCTAGGATACAAGTAGATAGTCTGTCATTCCGCTCTTGGAAGACAGTGAAACTGGGTGATAGACTAGAGTCATGGGGGTCCAAAAAGTCTTCTCTTCAGGAGGTGATACTTGAACTTCAGGATATCCTTGGGAAGATGGAAGGGGAGCAGGACTGCATAACAAATAAGAGGGCAGAGCAAGTGCAAAGACCCTGGGGCAGGATCCAGTTAGGGAAATCTGAGGACTGAAAGGCAGCGGGTGCCGCTGTAACACTGGGGGGAAGGGTGACAGTGACGGGGGAAGAGGTTGGGAGGGAGGAAGGGCCCCAACCAGGCAGGGCCTGCAGCCCGGGTAAGAAATGTGCATTTCCCTTCCCTCCCTTCCCTTTCTCCCTCCCTTCCTCCCTTCCTCCCTTCCTCCCTCCCTTCCTTCCTTTCTTCCTCCCTCCCTTCCTTCCTTTCTTCCTCCCTCCCTTCCTTCTTTCCTTCCTTCCTTCCTCCCTCCCTCCCTTCTTTCCCTTCCCTCCATATCTACTATTTTCCAGGCACTGGGCCAGGGGCTGAGGGCCTGTGAGTTTCTCCCTGCTTCTCCCTCTCTTCCCATCTTCCTTCCTCTCCCCGCCCCCTCCTCATCTGAATAGCTGCCCCACCCCCACTGGTCCAGCTCTTCCCTCTTCACCCCACCCCAGCCCCTCCCCCTGACAATGAGATCGAACCCTGAGCCCCGCTCTCCATAGTGTTGTCTCTTTCAGGAATCCCTAAATCCGGACACCCCTCTCCTCCCCCACCTGAGAACCAATTAGGGTTCCCGAATTCAAGTTGAGGCTTTTGTGTGTCACGTGTTTGGAGAACAAAGCCCTCTTCGGCAGGAATAAAAGCTTCTATTCAGGAGCCAGTTTGTTCTCATTCTAATCGTTGCCACTCCAGCCTCGCCTCCTTCCCGGGTTCCCAGGGCCGCCCCTCTCGGCCTCACCTTCCAGCCTTAGCACCCCACATTAGAGCCCTACCCAGAGGTGGGTGGCCACAGACCTGGGGCTCGGCCTGCCTTTTCTTCCCGAAAGATCATATGACGTCTGCTGGCTCTGAGCTGGGCCTTATGAGCAGAGCTTCACGTGGATCATCCTGTAGGACTATCCTCAATGCAAGTGAGGAAACTGAGGCTCAGAGGGGTTAGGGACCTTGCCTGAGGTCGTACGGCTAGTAAGCCTAGCAGCCCAGACTCCGGAGCACTATTCTTTGGCACACTTCGCTGGTGCTAGAGTAGGGCAGAGTGAAGGAGAAGGGAGCTGTCGTATTCACAAAGCCCATGGGGCCAGGCACCTGCCGGCTATTAGAGATTCCTCACAATGCCATGTGAAGAAGCAACAATGGAGGTCAAAGTCATGGACAAGTCTGTGGCAGGATGAGTTAGAACTCAGGACTTGGAGGATGGAGAGATGGGGAAAGTATGCGACTTTCCTGTAATGAAGCCATTAAGAAGAATGTCTTGAAAGGGAATGGTCATTGATACATTGCCAAGAGAAAAAAAAGGCAATACACTGAGCATAATATAATCTCATTTGTGCAAAAGCAAAAGAAAATAGCTACACACAAACACACACTCAGATGGCACATTTCTATATGTATGGAAAACATTTGAAGAAAAATATGTAATAAATTGTAGTATCTGTTTATTTCCTTTGGTGAATGCAAATGGGGAGTAGAAAAAGATCACTTAGTATTATTCTGCGCTGTTTGAAAAAAATATTTTCTTACCATGATTATGTATTCCTTTTATAATAATTTTGTTTTATTGAGGTTCACTTAATCATTTTAAAGTGTGCAATTCAGTTGCATTTGTACATTCACACTACAGAGCAACTGTCACTTCTATCTAGTTCCAAAACAAGTGCATCACCTCAACGGCAAACCCCACACTCGTTCGGCGGTTACTCCCCCCACCCCTGGCAAACACTAACCTGCTCTCTGTCTCTATGCATTTGCCCAAACTGGCTATTTCATATAAATAGAATCATAAAATACGTTACCTTTGTGTCTGGCTTCTTCACTTAGCATGCTTTTGAAGTTCATCCCTGTTGTAGCACGTATGAGTGCTTCATTCCTTTTTATGGCTGGATTATGTTCCACTGTATGGATAGACCACCTTTTGCTTGTCCATTCATCAGTTGATGGACATTTGGGTGGTTTCCATCTTCTGGCAATTGGGAAAAGTGCTACTATGACCATTCACCTACAAATTTTTGTTTGAATACTTGTATTTCATTCTTTCAGGTGTATACCTAGGATCTGGGTCATGTGGTAATTCCATATTTAACTTTTATGAGGAACCACCCAAGTGGTTTCCATAGCACTGCACCATTTTACGTGGCAACAATGTACAGGTTTCTATTTCTCTGCATTCTTGCCAACACTTGTGATTTTCCTTTAAAAACTTTTGTTTTATTATAGCCATCCTAGTGGGTGGGAAGTGATACTTCCTTGTGGCTTTGATTTGCTTTTCACTTATGGTTGATGATGAGCATCTTTTCATGTGGTCATTGGCCATTTGTATATCTTCTTTGGAGAAATATCTAGTCAAGTCTTTTGCCCATTTTTAATTGGGCTGTTTGTCTTTTTATTGGTGAGTTGTAAGAGTTCTTTATGTATTCTGGATACTAGGTCCTTATCAGTTATATAATTTGCAGGTGCTTCCTCCAATTCTGTTCATTGTCTTTTCACTTTCTTGCTAGTGTCTTTTGATGCACAAAGTTTTCAATTTTGATGAATTCTAATTAATCGATTTTTTTCTTTTGTTGCTTGTGCTCTGGTGATATAAGTGGGAATCCACTGCCAAACCCAAAGTCATGAAGATTTACCCTATGTTTTCTATTATGAGTTTTACAGTTTTAGGTCTTCGATCTATTTGGAGTTGACTTTTGAATATGGTGTGAGGCAGGGGCCTAACTTCATTCTTTTGTATTATATATAGATATTCTGTAATGATTGTTTTTATCCTTGTCTTTACTATCTTAACCATATTGGTCTCCAAATTTTGGTAATCATACATTCCTAAGAGGAAGCAATCTTTGAACCCATATCTCTAATGTATATAGATTTATTTATTGATAATATATGTATATAATTATACTGCTATAATGTCTTTGTTATAAATCATACACAAAATAAATTTTTAGAGAATTAAATAGAAAAAATACATCTTTTCTTGGTAAATCATCTTGAGTGCTTCCAGCGCTCTTGACCTTGTGGGGCCTGCTGGTCCTGATGGCCGAGCAAAGACAGCAGTCCTTCTAAAAGGACTGCTGTGGCACAGCATGGGAGCCAACTCTCCAGGTCAGATCTGACTTCCCTCTTCTGAGTCACAAAGTCTGGTGTCATAAGGACAGCTATTTGAACCCTGGCTTTGTCTATTTCCTAGCTGTGTCACCTCAGGCAGCGGTTTTGTCTTTCTGAGCTGCAGGTCATAGGTCTTACTTCACAGGGTGGTGGCGAGGGCTCTGTGAGGTGACACAAGTAAGTGCAGTGCCTGCTACCTGGTAGTCTCTCAGTAAACAATAACAATGGTCACGATGACCTAGGAAGCCAGGTCCTGACCAATCTTCTGATCCCCTCTGCTAGCTAGACAAGTCAAGGCAGGAAGGAAGGGACAGCAGAGCAGGGAGAATAAGCTTGCCCTGCTCTCTGAGAGGCAGTGCATGGCGTGATGGGTGAGACATACCCAGAGTGCAGAGGGAGGCCTGGGTTGAAGCCCTGCTCTTCCTCTCACCAGCCATCAGACCTTGGCCAAGTGGTAACACTTCTCCGAACCTCAGAGTGCTCATCTGTAAAATGGAGGTAATAATAATCATCCCTGCATTATAGAGTTATCTAATGAGTTAACAAAATAGTACGTGAAAGTGCTTGCCTTATGACAAGAGCTCAATAAACAGCAGTGATTATTATTGCTATTATTTGAGGCTTAAGTAGGGTAATGTGTCTACCACATTATTTACCTATTTGTCCATTTCAAAGATTTATAAAGCACCTACTATGTGCCAGCTGTAGAACAGGAAACAAGAAGCAAACAGCCCTTACTTTCAAGAAGCTTATGACCTAGAGATACACAGACACTAACCAAGCAATGCACCACACACAAATCCACATGGTGGCAGGTGTCACAGGGAAAAAGAAATGGGAATAGGCAAAGGAACAGAGGATCAGAGAAGGGATCAGGGACAGTCTTGTGGGGAAGTAACATTTATGCTGAAAGTTGGAAAGGAAGTAACCAGACACAGAAGGGAGAGAAGGGTGTTCCAGTCAGGGCAGCATGATTAGGCTAGGCAAAGGTGTCCAGGGCCGAGACAAAGGTGCTGCAAGCCGGACTGAGGGCAGGGTGCTCCTGACTGATGAAACACTGCTCCAGGCAGAGGGAAAAGTGTTTCTGGCCACAGGATGGTCACTCAGAAACCTGTTCAAATGCCCGTGGTTGAGAAAGAGCCTGGTGATCTCCAGTCCCTGAAAGACCAGCTGACCAGAGGGAAGAAGGGAAGTAGGGTAGTGGTGGGGAGATGGGGCTGCAGATGCAGGGGCCAGGTGACTATCAGGATTTGGATTTTGTTCTACCAGCACAGAGAGGGCGTTCACTGGGGGCAGAAGACAACAGCAGCTGCCGGAAGATCAGGTCTGCTGTTACAGATATCTTGCTGAGCAGGTGGTGCCTGGACTTGCACAGTGGCCGAGAAGATGGAAAGAAGTAATTGGATTCCAAAATGGTTTTGAACTTGCCTGTGTTCAAATCCACCTTCTGATTTCTTCTGTGACCTTAAGATGTGACACGTCCTCTCTGGGTTTCCTCTTTGGTCAAGTGAAGATACTACATGTACCTACCTCAGTTTTGAGGGGAAGACCAAATGAGTCAATTAATGTAAGTTGCTTAGCAAAGCACTTGGCACATTGTAAGCATGTTGTAAGTGGTAATTAGAGCTCCTACTCCTGCTGTTACTGTTGTTCCATTATGTCAGATAGGGAGAGGTAGACCTGGGGACAATATATTTGACTCAAGTCAACACTCAACGCTTAAGCACTCAACACTATGCATGGAACATAACAGACATTTAGTAAATGTTTGTTGACTGCATGAATGAACGGAGGCCCATTTCTCTCTTCGTTTCTGACAAATGAGTGCCATCCTGCATCAGTCAACCAACACTGGCTGAGCCTTAACTTAGATCCAGCACCACGCTGGGCAGTACAACAGGGCAATAATGGAAAATACATTAATTCAGCTGATACCAGTGTCCACACTGGCTCTCCTTTGGGCAGTGCCCACTCCTCTGTTTCTGCTTTCCCATCCAGCTCAAATGCTAGTTTTCTCTTTCCTCTCCAATCAGCTGTGCTTGCTCCCTCTCTGGAGTCTCCGAAACTCCCGTAAGGTCCTCATGCTTGCCTTGATATGTTTTGTCCCTTTGCTGCAGCGTAAACTCCTCAAGAACTGGTAGCAAGTTGTGGTCAGGTTTAAACACCTCCAAAATACCTGACACAGTGGAAAAGGCAATTTGATTCATCCAACAGAAAGTGATTCTGTGAAGATGCAGCCAATCGGCACTATAGCTGTGTGACCTTGGGCAAAATACCTCTCTCTTTGGATCTCTTCACTTTCTCCATCTGTAAAGCAAGAAGGGAGCATCATTGGCTCTCCATGGCAGCCGTTGGCAACCTTTTTGAAATTGGGACACTCCTGATGGAATGACATTCCCATGTGACGCATGCTTCCATGGGCATTCAGATAAGATAACCTGAAGCTCTATATAACCCCAACCTGTCCCCTCCCTGTTAGGATAGCATGTCTGGAGGCTGGGGAGCAAGAATGTTGTTATTTATAGACATAACCTTGAACCCATGCTTCCTCATTTGTTGATTTTTTTTCTTCTTCATTTATTTATATATTAGCTTTTTTGAAGCAAATAAAGCATTTCAAGCTTCAATAGAGGTCAGTGGTTAAGAATACCAGACCAGAAGCCAAGAAAGGAGACCTGCGTTGAAATACCCTCTTTGCCGCTTCTGAGTGGAGTGACCTTGAGCAAGTTACTGAGCCTCAGTTTCCAGGTCTGCAAATTGGGAGAATCATACCAGAACCAACCTCAGAGGGCTGTGGAGAGGATTAAATGAGATCATGCAGACAAGTTCTTAGCGCCATCCTGAGCAAATGGCAAAGGTTCAGTACAGTTGTTAAATCTACTTTTACTATTAGTGACATGTCACATGTAACACACTAGAAAATCAGGAGACAGTGCTGAAGACTGAAAACTGATCTCTTGATTAGCGTCCATGAAAGTTGATCTTTCATGATTTTCTGGCTCAATCCTGGGGGTCCTGAGGAGGGACAGATTTTCCTGCTAAAATAGGAAATACATTTATGATGCAGTTTCTTTTCTTTGCCTTTTTCTATCCCCATTCTCTCATTCTATCCCCCTTTTAAATTTTTCTATTTTGCCTTTTTGTAAATTATCATTCTTTTTTAATTAAGCTATAATTTACATAAAGTAAAATGCATAAACATTAAGTGTACAGTTTGATGAACTTTTATGTATAATGACAACTCAGATTAAGTAGGATACAAACCTGTGCTGACTTCTACAGTGACACTTGCCACGTGTGGCTACTGAACACTTAAAACGTGGCCCATCTGACCTAAGAAGTACCATAAGCACAAAATATATCTGATATCAAAGAATGTAAAATATATCTTTAATAATTTTATATTGATTACATGCTGAAATCTAATGTTTTGAACATATTACTAATGAAGTTTACCTGTTTCCTTTTCCTTTTTTATAAGGGGCTACTAGAAAATTTTAAATTACATATGTGATTCACAGCTGTGGATTGCATTTTATTTCTATTGGACAGTGCTGGTATAGAACATTTTTATCTTCCGGAAAATTCTCACTTGCTTCCAAGTCAATATCTGCTCCCTTGTCCTGAAGATAAACACTACTCTGACTTCTCTCTCCATAGATTAATTTTGCCTATTCCAGAACTTCATATAAACTGAACCATGCAGTATCTATTTCTCGGTGTCTGGCTTCTTTTGCTCAACATAATGTTTTTGAAATTCGTTCAGGTATCGGTCACATGTTCCTGTTTATTTTTGCATAGTATTCCATTTTATGACTGTATTATAATTTATCCATTCTCCTGCTGATGGACATTGGGACTGATTTCAATTTCTATTATGAATAAAACTGCTATGAGTGTTCTTGAAAAAGTCTTTAAATAGTCTCGTTCAAATTATTTTTTCTTTGTTTTTTTTATTGTTAAGATGAATCTATACTCACAGGAAAAAAAATCTACATGCATGCTAACACACAATATGCACCCCGCCCCCTCCATGTTAATGGTTTGATGTTAACGCTTTCTGCTTTGATGCAAATCCTTTCAGACCTTTTTTCCACATGCAGAGTCATGTATTATCATGATAATAAAATTATCACTTTGGTGGTTCCTCCCTTGGCTACCTGACCCCTGGGGATGGCTACATAGCTCTTGATCCTTGCTCTTCTTTCTCTAAAGTATCTAGAAGACCAATCCTGGAAAAGATGTAGGGATAGTCTAGGGAGGGCAAATATATATCGCTCTTTTCAATATTTCCTGATTAACTGTATCCATGGCAGACATCGCTAATCAATCACAGCTTTCTATCCTTGCCCAGTCCCAGCCACTACTAATCAATAGAAAAACTGAAACCAATTTCCCATCTCTGAAATAATCTGGCCACCTTCCATTCTGCTGATGAATAAACTAGGGCTCAGAGAAGGGAAGAGCCTACTTCAAGGTCAGAGATGGAGCCCCAGGCTCCTGACTCCCTGTCTAATGTTTTTTTCTATTGCATTCACTGACTCAAAAAAAAAAAAAGGTTTCCCTGGGATCCCTGAAAACCTGGTCTCTATGGAGAGGGTGTTTTGTTTCCCAGACAGGGCTCAGAGATGGGAGCCTCCTCTAGCCAGCCCCTCATCTTTAAGCCCTGCTTGATTGTAACCAGAAGCCCCTGCCAACAGCCTGGCATCCCCTCCCCCACCGTCACCACGGACAGACCTGCGGTTTCTGTTCTCCAGGTCTGCAGTTTGCGTTTCCCAAAATAAACATTTAAAAAAATAAAGGAGGCAAGCTTTTAACATCTTTGTCATCAGCCCCCAGAATTGTGGAATTATTAACTGACTAGACTAAATCAAATAGTTAATTACAGCAGAGCGGTGACTTCAGATGCTGAAACCATAAAACTCCCAAAGCATCCCCCTTTCACCAACACATCAAACTGACTCTGGCTGTCATTGGAAGCGACAGTGAGAAAGTGGGAGAGTCAGCAGGTCTGGACAGACTGTTGGTGTCCTCAGCTGGGCTAGCAGAATAGTTCATTCAATTCCCTCCCTACCAGGGCAGGAGGGAAATCTAGGGGTGGGGTGGGGGGATGAAAACAGCATGTAGCATAATGTTTGAGTCAGGTGGAGCTGGGTTTTTGGCATGACCTTGGGCATGTCATTTCAGATGTCTGAGTCTCAGTTTCTTCACCTGTAAACAGGTGTATTAATAAAGCTGACTACATTGGAGTATTGCAGTGATTAAAATGACTTGGTTACAAGAGAAGTATATAAAACTCCTGTGAATATTTGTCTCTAGACTGTAAGCTCTTCAGCAGTAGGGATAGCTGTTTATCTCATTCACCATCGCATCCTCCAGCCCTAGCACACTAACTGGTTTTAGGCAAGTACTTAAACAACTATTGAGCACCCAGTGTAAGGTATGGTCCTGAGGATGGGGATGGTGGTAGAGGAGAGGCAAAGAGGCTTAGGACAGGCATTCTGCCCTTAAATAACTTTCATTCCAGTCTAACAGGCAATCTAGAACCGTCTATTATAATAAGTGGATTGTTATGCATTACATAGGTAGATGATGTTCTCATAGAGGTTCATGGTGGAGATTCTGGCATCAGATTTGATTTCCAATCTCAGCTTCTCCACTTGGCTACCATTCTGATCTTTATTAGCAAGGTAACTTCTCAATACTTCTGTTTCCAGATATGTCAATTAGAGACCTACCTCATAAAATTGTTGCAAGGATTGAATAAGTTTCCTGAAGCAGTGCCTAGTACAGTGCTGGGAACATAGCAATTGCTCAATAAATCTTTTCCCATTTGCTATGTGACCTTAGACAAATTACTTATCTTCTCTAAGAGTTGATTTCCTGGCCAGTAAAACAAAAATACAATAGTTCCTACCTTAAAGAATTGCTGGGAGATTAAAATGGGAAAATCCCTGAAAAGTGTGCTCAGCACAGTGTCTGGTATATGGAGAGCACTTAACAACTTCTAGATGATGATGATGGTGATGACGATGATGATGATAAAGTTAAAAACAAGGTGTTATGGAAGTAAAGAGTAAATTCATTTTGATGCATAGACACTGGTATCAGATGATGTAATAGATGATATTGTTTTTGGTAACAATTTTACTGAGATATAATTTCCATACCAAACAATTTACCCATTTAAAGTGTAAAATTCAATAGTTTTTAGTATATTCACAGAATTATACAACCATCGCCATAATCAGTTGTAGAATATTTTCATCACTCCAAACAGATACTTATACCCATTTCTCCCCAGATCTTCCCCCTTCCCCAAGCCCTAAGCAACCACCAATTTACTTCCTGTTTCTGTGAATTTGCTTACTGTGGATATCTCATGTAAATGGAACCATAAAATATGTGACCTTTTGTATCTGGTGTCTTTTCCTCAGCATCTTTTCAAGGTTCATCTGTGTTGTAGAATGTATCAGTAATGCATTCATTTTTATGGCCAAATAATATTCCACTGCTTGGAGTTGATGGATGTTTGGGTTGTTTCCACTTTTTTGGCTATTATGAATAATGCTGCTGTGACCTTTCGTGTACAAGTTTCTGTGTGGATATATGCTTCCTTTTCTCTGGGGTATGTTCATTTACCCACCTAGGAGTTGAATTGCTAGGTTATATGGTGACTTTATGTTTACGTTTAACATTTTTTGGTTGGTTTGTTTGTTTGTTTTGGGGGCGTGGTTCCTTGGCTGGAAATTGAGCCCAGGCTGCAGCGTTGAGAGCACCAAAGCCTAGCCACTACACCACCAGGGAACCCCTATGTTTAACCTTTTGAAGACCTGCTTTTCCAGATTGTTTTCCACAGTGCTGTACCATTTTACATTCCCACCAGCAAGGTACGAAGGTTTCAATTCCTCCACATCCTTACCGACACTTGTTATTATCTATCTTTTTTATTATAGCCATCCTAGTGAGTGTGAAGTGATATCTCATTGTGGTTTTGATTTGCACTTCCTTATGGCTATCATTAGCATTGAGCATTTTTTTCATGTACTTAATTGGCCACTTATATTTCTATTTTGGAGAAATGTCTATTCAGAGCCTTTGCCCATTTTTAATTGGATATTTATCTTTTTTTATTATTGAGTTGTATGACTTCTTTATATATTCCAGATATAGGTCCCTTATCAAACCCATGCTTTGCAAAAATTTTCTCCTATAGGTTGTTTTTTCACTTTCTTGATAGTGTCCTTGGAAGTACAAAAGTTTTTAACTTTAATACTATCTAACTGACCTATCTTTTTATAGTTTTAGCTCTTACATCTAGATCTTTGGTCCATTTTGAGTTGGTATTTGTATATGGTGTGAGGTAGAGGTACAACTTAATTCTTTTGCATGTGGATATTCAGTTGTCTCAGTACCATTTGTTGAAGAGACTGATTTATTTCTGGACTCTAAATTTTAGTCTATTGATCTATATGTATATCTTTATGCCAGTACCCCATTGTTTTGAAGGTAACTGAATTTGAAGTGGATCATATTAACTGGATCTGCAAATGCAAAGTCACAGAGCTCATTTCCTTTTCCATAGTGCTTTGGAGATTTTAAGGTGCTTTCATACACATAATTTCACTCAAGTCTTGCAGCAACTCTGAGAGTAAGTGGAAGCTAAGAAGGCTGAGTAGTATATCCCCCAACCAGAAACAATAGTGGTTCCAGGACCTACCACTGAATCTTTTGACTCTCAGTCAAGTGCTCTCATTACCCCAGCGGTTTGCCTGCTGGTTGAGTCCAGAAATTTGGAAAATGGAAAAAGTATAGAAAAGAATTAGGGCATAAAAGGGGGGAAGGGTGTAAAACAGACTGATTATAAATGTTTGGCTCCTAATCAGCTTATGATAAATTTTCTCTTCTCTCTCATGGATAAGAAATGGGATGTTTTGGGTAATCCAAGGTTTCGCTTGGGTATTGCATTTTCAAAGAATGAGAACACAGTGAAAATACTCCCAACACTCAAACCACATGGAGTGTAATTTAATATTTAATTTTGTTGTTGTTATCGTCATTTTAGAAGATTCATTAGTATATTTAAGAGTAATGTTTCTTTAAGGGTGGTCCAAGAAAAACTTTAGTTATCAGCATCATCTGATCGAGGTACTTGTTTAAAAATGCAGTTTTCAGAGCCCCCTATCCATCCTGGGTCTACTGAAAATCACTGGGTGATTTTTTTAAAAGCACATTAAGGTTGGGGAACTGGATTTTAGAGCAGTGAAAGTCAAATTGTGAATATTAATTATCATTGCACTCAAGAGATGCAGACATTCTGCTTAAGTGAGAGTTCTAGGTAATACAGTGGATTAATATACCTCATTTCCTTCAAGTCTTTGCTAAAATATCACCACTCTCTATGAGAACTTTTCTAATTTAAAATGGCATATTACCCTCTCTCCCATGCCTCCCACTCTCCCCATTCCCCTTCCTTCTCCACAGCACTTACTAATATCTGACATTATCTATTTATCTATTTATTATCTGATGCTTGTCTCTACAAAGCAAGCTTTACAAAGGTAAGTGCTAGGAATATGGTACCTAAGACAGTGTCTGCTGGGTAGCAGGTGTTCAATAAATATTCGCACAAGGAAAGAATGTGCCAAGTGTTTGGGCATAATGATGTCTTCCCTCTATCTTTCACAAAAGGATTTTTTAAAACTATGAAGCAAATTATTCTTTAATTCTCTGAGTGATGCTCAGTGTGTGTAGCACTAGAGAGAAGGAGCTGGAACCACATCCTCTAATCTCCTAATTCTGGAGTCTAGGCAGTCGCTCTGAAGATCATTTTTCCTTACTACCGCCGGGATCCTCAATTTACCATGAGGATCATGCATTTACGGCTGCATTGTCCTGTGAGGGCTTCCCCTAGAAGGACTCCCTATCCCTAGTGTGAACGAAGCAGACTGAAGCAGCAGCGAGGCTGAAATGACACTGCGGTAGGAGGAGACTTCCATAAGACCACCCCCTACTTTACTGTGCCTCAAACCAGGTAGTGACAACAAGTAGACAGTTGCTGCTCTGAGGTCCTGAGTGAGGACGCTAATAGATGGGTCCTATTTCAATCTATGACTCACGCAGGCTTGGCTGACTAACGAATGACCCTTACCCATATTTTACCCTGCAAGCCGCCTGCCCAACAGCACCAGCATATAAACCAATGCTCATGGATGCTTGGGGTTCCCCTCCACCTCCCCATTGGCCCCACTTTACACAAAAGCAACTTGAAGTTCAGACCTAGGAACAGTTCCCTCACACTGAAAGTGCCACCTATTGACCTTCGCCTGTGTCTCTTTGAGGACACACCTGATGTTTCAGTTTGTATTGAAATGGTGAGAAATACCCTGCGTGAGGTGCCTCCTCCCACCCCAGTTCAGGGGAGTCTGAGAAACTGTGGGGTGAGTAGGACAATGAAAACAGAAAAAAGCAAGTTGGTTTCTCCTGTTATGCGCACAGGGTGGCAGGATATGCCTGCAGAGTGTTCCCTGAAGGTCCTGGAGAAAACCATTAACTTGAGTTTCTGACGTTCTTATATGTGTGGTGGTTGAGGAGGGAGGAGGGAAGGTGTACTAAGAGGAGGGGGATGGGCACCCTTCCAGCCCTTAGGGTTATGATGCCCAGAGCTGCCACACACACTGCAGGATGGATGTCAGGGTGAGCAGCACTGGGCTTGTCATCAAAGGTTGTCACTGGGTTACCTGGGACTAGATTTAAGGTAGAGAAGGGGAGAGAGTGGGAGGTGAGTTGGGAGGAACAGGCTTGGATGGCACTGAGACACACAGCAGGGGTGGGAAAACGGGGGTGGGGAGTGGTGGCTGCCTTAGCCTCCTGATTTGACCCTTGCTGGGCTGGGGAATTAAGGAGAGGATATGGATGTGGCCAGATGGGGACAGGGAGGGCCGCCCCTGGCTCCGAAGGTGATCCTGCATGGACTTTCTCAGGGATCGCAGGCTGGTGGGAAGGAGTTTCCTAGTGGGTGAGATGGCACCCAGAGGCCTCGAGGGAATGCTCTGGGGTTCTCGGAGACCCAGAAGATAGGAACGTGGGGAGGAGCAAGGAAAATTGGAGGCGTTTGCCTTCGTGGGGTGTAGTCTCAAATTGAGAGCAGTAACTCCAAACGCAGTGGGCAGGCAGTTTAAGTTTCTTCCAGTCGATAGGGTGGAGCTTAGATCTCTGCAAAAGAAGGGGGTCAGATGGAGGGGAAGGTGCACCGCTGAGCCATCGGGTTCCTAAACTATAAACGGGGGGCTCTAAGCGGCACTGACCTCTCTCCCAGCCCGAGTGGGGAGGGGGCGGCGAGCGGCTGGAACCGGCTTTCCCTGATCCAGACAGAAGTCTGAGCGGGGTTGATAGGAACCAGGGAGTTGAGAGCAATAGTGGGGACTCCTTAGACTAGGGGTGGGGGTGGCGGCAAACTGGGAATACGGGGTTGGGGCAGGGGAGCTTCTGTGGACGGGAGGGATTTGGGGGAGCTTGGGAGGATTCTCACTCGGGACAGCAAAGGCTGAGGAGCGATTGGGGAAATTGCTACCGTTTCTGCTGATAGAGGTTCCTCACTCCAGGCGCGAGGCACTGAGGGGGTCCTCTAAATTGGATATGGGGGATATGAAATGCTGGGAGTGGACTGAGGGCTGCTGAGAGGGAGCCCTAAATTAGGTTCGGAAGAAATTCGGGGCTCGGAGGGCGGCTTCTTGCTCGGACTGGGGGAATGGGGGGGATTCTCACTAGTTGGAACCGTAAAAGGATTAGGGGGCACTGGGGCTAGCTCCCTCCCGACCCAGGGAGATTGGGGGTCTCTTAGATCCTAGATAACGGGGGCCTGAGAGGGAGGACTAGGAGGGGTCCCCGATCCGGAACCGAGCTACCTTGAAGGCACCGGGAAGCGCTTCGTTCCGGGAGGGCGTTCCCGCGGCCCGGCCCCGGCTCTGGGGCGGGTGGGGGGTGCGGCCGCGCCCAGGTCCCGGACCGCATCGGGATTCGGGGTCTCTCGCCCTCGGGGACCCGGGAGCCCGGCAGGAGCGTGATCCGGGCGCCGCTGCCTCCGCGGGCGCCCGGACGCGCCGGCGAGCGCAGGGCTTTATGCGCGCAGGGCGGCGGGGGGAGGAGCCGGCAGGTCGGCCCCCGGCGGGCCCTCCCCTCGGCCGTCCCCGCCCGCCCGCCCGAGCGGGGTCGGGGGAGGGGGCAGCATGGCCTGTCCGTCCGGCCCCCTTCGCCGCGCTCCTCATCTGCCCCGCGCCGAGTGCTGCCGCCGCCGCCGCCGCCGCCGCTCCGCTGCCCGCGCCGCCCGCGGCTCCCGATGGAGACTGACGCGCCCCAGCCCGGCCTCGCCTCCCCGGACTCGCCGCACGACCCCTGGTACGGCCCGGCCCGGCCCGGCCCGGCCTGCCCGGCCCGCGCCCGCCCCGGCCCCGCCAACATGGCCGATCCGGGTCGGGCCGGGCCTCCCCGGGGCCCGGGCCCGCGCCCCTTGCGCCCCGCCGCCCGGCGCTCACGCGGGCCCTTTGTGTCTCTCCTCCTCCCGCAGCAAGATGTTCATCGGGGGACTCAGTTGGCAGACTACGCAGGGTGAGCGAGCCCGGGAGCGCCCGCCGGACCGGCAGGGCACCCCGGACCCCCTAGCGCCCCGGAACCGGACACCCCAGCCCGGCCCTGCGCCCTGCTGACCCCGGGCGCCCCCGCGCTCTCTTTCGCGCCCCGCCCGGGGACCCCGAGAGCGCAGGGCGATCGGGAAGCGCGCACGGCCCAGCGGGTGGAGGGGAGGAGATGAGGGGTTCGGGGGCATCGGGGGGTGGGCTGGGCCCCCGGGACCCGCCGGCGGCAGCGCCAACTCCGCTCGCACCTGCGGCTCAAACTTTTGTGAGGCGGCTCCCGGAGCGGCGGGAACCCGGCCGGAGCCGTCCCCCCTCCAGCCCAGCTCGGCCCTCGGCTTCCTGGGGCCCCCGTGGGCGCTAGGAGGCTCCCCGGGAACCGGGTGAGGGCTGGAGGTGTGTGGGGGGGAAGCACTGGAGGACGCTCAGGCTGACTGGCGCGGGGGCGGCCGGGCCGCGCCGGGGTCACCGGGGGCAAAGGACGGCGAGGCGGGGGGGAAGGGCGCGGGGCCCGGGCTGGTTCGAAGGTGGGTGTGTGGTTACAGAAGGGCTGCGCGAATACTTCGGCCAGTTCGGGGAGGTGAAGGAGTGTCTGGTGATGCGGGACCCCCTGACCAAGAGATCCAGGTGAGCCCCTCACCCCCTCCTCCTGCTCCCGGCTCGCCCCCCTCCACCGCCACTCACTGCCTTGTAACCATCTGCCTCTCCCTCACTACGGCGCGCAGGGGTTTCGGCTTCGTCACTTTCATGGACCAGGCGGGGGTGGATAAAGTGCTGGCGCAATCGCGGCACGAGCTCGACTCCAAAACAGTGAGTGGCCCTCGGGGATTCGGGGGTCCTTTGGGAGAGGGAGGCCGCCGGAGGAGAGGGTCAGGACTCTCCCCAGGAGACAGTTGGATGGGGTCCGTAAGGAAGAAGGGAGTTTTCTGAGTAGAAGGGCTGCCATGCTCTGAAACTTTGTCACTAGAGTTGAGGGGAGAGAGAGAAGAAAAAGCCCAGGCCTGGCTTGAGATGCTGCATCTACCCACCTCTCCAGTACTGGCGAGGGAAGAAGCAGCTACCACCCCCTCCTAATCTTGATGCCTTAGAGAGGAGCTTGGGGTGGGGCTAGGTCCCTCCTCTAGCCCAAATTGGGTGAGTCAGAGCTGCAGTGACCCACCCCGTGGCTTCTCTGAACTCTTAACTAGTATTTGGCTCTGCGACACCCCCACCACCATTGCAGACCAATGGCAGAGAGCCATTGAATCCCCTTCCCTCCTACCCTCCCTCCCCTGACTTTTGGTTAGTGTACTCCTTGCTTTGTGTGGAAGACCCAGACCTGTTTTACCCAAGAAGGGATTTGTGAGAAGGGAGCTAGCTTGCCTGAAAACAACCCGTCTGAGGGCTAGATCTTAGCTGCTTGTTTGACGTTCAAACTCCTGAAACATTTCGCTGTTGTCCCACGACTCCCCAGTTTTCTTGGGCCCTGCAGGGGGCGCTGGTTCAGGCCGGGGCTCAAGGATAGAGGGAAAAGGCGAAAGTCAGAGGAGGGGTTTTCTGTGATGGGGGTGACCTGTCATGGGGGGGGGGGTGACCATCTGCCACGCGGCCAGGACAGTATGATCTCTCTCCACACTCCCCCACTTCTTTCCTCCAGCCCTGGGCCTCCCTGCTTGGGTCAGTCACTAGCTCCTGTTTACCTGCAACAATAGCTGGTTGTGCCCAAGAATTTGTTAAATTACCGCCTGTCCCCAGCTCCTGTTATCGCTGCCCAGTGGCTCCCACTCCTGCTCCCAGTAATGAGCAAATGAGGCCAGGCCTCAACTTTGCCGGCTCTGAAAGGATCTTCTTGGCTCAGACTGAGTGACCCAAGCTGGGAATGGAGAGACAGTGGCCTATTGTTTTTGGTGATTATCTACCATCAAGCTGCCTGTTCTCCTACCATCCCCTGTCCTCAGAATGCACCGATGGCTTCTGCAGCGCTCAGGAAGCTGAGATTTAAGGCCTGGGGCTGGGGCGGAATGGTAGATTGATAAAGGGAAGAGAGAGGGGAGGAAGGAGGGTGAGATGGGCATCTTCTGAGATTTGGGACTCAAGGCCAAGGGCTTTGTATTTGGCATTCTCTGGCCTGGGGAAGGAGGGGTGGGAGGGAGGTTTATTGTGGGGAGTCTATTTTGGGTTCTTTCACCTTTTATTTACTTGTTGGGTTTTATTTATGTTGCCAGCTGTGAGTCAGGAGTGGAGGTGGGGCATGTCAGGATGGGTCTGTGGGACCTGGCCGGGGTACCATCTCCTCATCAGGGTCTGTGCAGGGGGACTCTCTGAATTGTACCCTGGTGGCCGGGGAGGATGCTTTCAGGAGAAACAGAAGGATGAAAATGTCTATAGATGTATGAAATCGTATCTTCAGACAAGGAAAATTGTCAGCTCTGATTTTTCCTGGGGCGCGGTGGTGGGACTTTTGGAGAGAGAGGAGGCACTGCTCTAGCATGGATTTTGGAGGTTCCTTTGCTGTGGCCAAATTCCAGTGGGGGTGCCTGTAGGAAGCTGGTCCCTGGTTCGTGCTATTCAGGCAGAGAGGAGCCAGAGCCAGTCGGCTGAGTTTTGAATGGAAGGAATTTTGGGAAAAGATAGATCTTGCCTGGGATTGGTTGGTGAACTTCTGAGTGGTGTCCACCCATGTGGGTGGCAAGAAACTCTGGAATGACTGGGCCTCGCAGGCCCTGCATTGATCACAGTGTCTCATGGCTTTTGCTGTTTCTAAGTACAGGTAGAGTATCCAGGTGCATGTTGCTTTTCCCCCTCTGTTTTCACAGCCAAGGGCAAAGGTGGCCTGCTGGTAATAGCACCTTTGTTTGTGCAATGAAGGGCAATTCACAAAGGGCCGCTTTCACCCACATTATCTCATCTGATCCCCCCCCCCAGCTGCCCCTGGGAAAAGTAGGTGTGACTGTCCCCACTTTGCAGATGAGGGAACTGAGGCACAGAAGGGCCAGGCGAGTTCCCAAGATCACAGGCTTGGCCAGAGGCCCAAGTTCCATACCCTTGTGTGTCACCAGAACCCGGGCTCTGCTTTGGTCACCAGAACCAAGCCTAGCTGCATTCTCAGGAAGCTGTTTGCGTGCACCCTCAAGGAAGGCTGTTAGATGTCCATAATATCGGGGAAACAGAACTGACTCCATTCCTGGTAGTTTATGAACTCTTATCTTGAAACGAAGAGTTTCCATTCGCAAGGCTTCAAAAGTCTGGATTGCATGCCTCACCTAGACAGGTTATCTGTGAAGTCAGTTATGCTGGGAAGGCCCTCCATATACCTGGTGCTTAAAGGAATGAGGCTTTGCTTACTTTTTTGGCTTCTTGCTGTGAGCTAGACACCATGCCAACTGCGTTGTAAGCATTATCTCAAATGATCAGCGGACAGCCCTTTGAGGTGGATGTTACTATTTGCCCATTTTGCAGGTGAGCTTGACCCTGAGGCTCAGAGACTTTAAGTAACTTGTCTAAGGTCTCACAGCTGGAAGCAGTGTAAGTGGGATTCAAACCAGCCTGGCTCTATGGCCTAAATGTTTAACTACTACGCTTTCCTGCTAGAGGCTGTTTCTGTCACCTCTGTCTGTGTCCTGGGATGAGAGAGGTCCTCAGGGCTGAAGACTGTCGTCACCCATCAGAAGTGTGATAATCAAGGCCCCTTCTACCTCTCTCTTCTCTTTCAGATTGATCCCAAGGTGGCCTTTCCTCGACGAGCACAGCCTAAGGTAGGTGTGTCTGTGTCTGAGAGGAGCTCTGTTACCGAGGGCAGTGATATTCCCAGCATTCCTTTCTATGCAAGATGCTTCTGGAACCTTGGGGGGGTGGGTGGGTGGGGAAGGATTATTGGTGTCCTTGCTCTGTGGATTGAAGACGCTATGCATCATCTTTCCATCTGCTCTGGGGTGGACCCGGGATGGGACTGCATGTGTTGAGAGAAGGGGAACCTCTCAGGGGACTCATTGGTTGTCCTGTATGTGAAGCTGGTCTGTTTGGACCCTGAGTCGAATTCTGACCTCAGAGATCACAGTCTCTACCCAGCATCTCTGAGGGTCAAACCCAGGACAGACGTACTCCCCTGAGACTGAGCTAGAATCAGGCCACGGAGCTACCTCTGACCCCAGTCACCCTCCTGCCTCTTGAGTGTGATGTGTTGGGTTTGAGGAGGGGAAGGGACATGGAGTCTGTCACCTGTTGTCTTTCAACCTGGGTGACTGGGGGTGCCCACCCAAGTGCTCGCTCTCCCTGGGCAGTGGCAAGTTTTTTCTGGGTGTGCAGAAAACAGATTTCTGAGCACTTGAGCTACATAGCACTCAAAACTTTTGTTCCAGGGCAGGGGTCTAAGATTCCATTCCACGCCCTAGGGCAACTTAATTTTTAAAAAGTCGAATATAGGGGACAGATGGGAAGGCTGATTACAGTACAGGGAACAGGGCCCCTGTGTTGGCAGACTTATCACGTTGCCTAGGACTAGGTCCCTCTCCAGAAGATCTTAGCTCCCTCTTTGCATGGAGGTTGGTGGGAACTAGGATGCCTTAGGATTTTGAGCTGTGGCGCCCAGCTCCTGCCACAGTGAAAGGAGAGGGGCAACTTTTAGGACAGGAAAGGGACATCTCTGGAAGGGTCCAGCAGAGGGCCTGAAAGCAATTATGGAGCAGGTATTCGAAGGAAGCTGCACCAGGGAGCACATGGTCGGAATTGGGTTAATTCCATTAAGTAGTTTGGTGACAGAAGGTGCTTTAGTGTTAGGATGGGGCTGGGAATTGCCTGTGGATTAGCCATGCGCTCCTGGTGTAATTAGGACCATGTGTTCTTCCTACAACAGGGCTGGGGCCAAGGGGCTACCAGAGGTTGGGTTGGGAGGAGTTTGATGAAGAAAATGTTGGGGTGGAGTTCAGAGACACCCGGTGATGGGCCTTTGCCTGTCCCAGAAAGGGGGTTGTGGGGTCTTTAAGTTAGCTGTATTGGGTCACTAACCCACGCCTTTCTCTATATTGGTTTTAGGGAAGGCATTTTCCCCACACAGACCCCAGGGAGGGAGGCAGGAGAGAGGCACACTCCAGTTAACTAGGGTTTGGGGTGCACAGCTGCCTGTGACAGGAGGCGGGTGTCCAAGGGGGAGCTCAGGGGGGCCTTCGGAGTAGCTGGGGCCACAGAGAGCTTGTCAGCTGGCACCCTGGCAGGAGGGCGGGAGCCCCTGCTGGTGGCAGTAGGCCACAGGACTCAGATGCCCACTTTCTCATTCCCTCCCCGTAACAGATGGTGACTCGAACGAAGAAGATCTTCGTGGGGGGGCTATCAGTGAACACCACGGTGGAGGACGTGAAGCAATATTTTGAGCAGTTCGGGAAGGTGGGTCAAATCTAGGGGTGCTGGCTGGGGGTGCTTGCTGAAGAGGTGAAAGGCCTATAGAATTTGTCAGAAGCAAGAGGAGTCCAGGTCATTCCAATTCCTGAAAAAGGTGAAAAGGGGGTTGGGTCCTTGTGGGTGAGGCCAGGCCAACCCACTGTTCAGGCTCCTGGGCTATCTATAGGCCTCAGACTCTGGACACGTCCCCAGGGACAGAAGCCACACAGTAGCTGTCTCTGTTGTTGCTCTTCCCCTGTGTTTTTCTCTTGCTTATCTTCATTCTCCCGAGGGAGGCTGCTCTCCATAGCTAGTTCAATCCAGTCACCCCTTGGACTCTTGGGAGTTTGCACCTGTCCAGGCCATGGGCCGTTTGCACCTCCCCCCACTCCTTCCTGGGGAGGATGATAAGGAGGCAATAAATACGACTCCCAAATGCACTCAGCACCCTACTGGCACAGGTGGGAGAGCTTGGGGCAGGAGCTGATCCCCTAGCTGTTTGGGAAGGAGGCTGAAGATCAGACCCAAAGGATTGGTTTTTAGCTCTGAGGTGCATCTAGCTTTAATTTGGAGGTAGTTTAGTCTCCAAAGTAGGATCTGTGGCACCATCAGACAATAGGATATACCTGGAAAGGTAAGCAATTTCAGTGTCAAGGTCCCATGGAGAAATGGCAAAAAGGAGACCAAGTTTTAATCTGGGGGTGAAATGGGGCTGCTCTGCTGGGGTCCCTGATCGACTCCTTCGTGAGACAGGCTGCAGGCTGGGTCTCTACTTTTCTATCAAGGCATTTTCAGTTCCCCGTTAGGCAAAGGGCAAAGAAGGTGGCTTTGGAAATGGGATATGAGCTGGCGGCTGGGTGGGTTTCCAGCCCCATATGTAGGGCAGAAAGGGAGAGCGTAGGAGGTCCCCTGGCTAGCGGATGCTGGAGGCGTTGAGGCCAGAGGCCGAGGCTCAGGCGCCTCCGTGGGGACCCGGGTCCAGGACAGAGGGCAGGTCGGCGGCCAGGGCCCCAGAGGGAAGGGCGCTCCTGGGAAGCAGCAGGCCCCGCTCGCTACGGCGGGGTGTCTTTGTGTCTGAGCGCCGAGCATTAGAGCTCGCACTAATCTGATCCAGCAGCTGTGATTGGAGGCCGCCTGCCCCCGGGGCCGGCGTTGCCATAGCAACCGGGCCCCAGGAGAAGCCGTCAGCGGCCGCGTCTTTTGTTCGGGCCTAAATCGGCGTTGGCATGTGAAACCGGCCCGGGGAGGCCAGGGGGAGCCGGAGAATAGGCTGCCAGGGAGCGAGGGGGACAGCCGGGAATGCCAAGGGCCCCGCGGCGGGGGTCCCCCCCCTGCCCGGATCGAGGGGCCGCCGCCGAGGGGGGAACAATGGTCAGCCGCCATGGCTGCCACTCAGGCTTAGCGGCCGCCGAACTTGGCGGCTCCCACTGGTCAGCAGGCCTGGGCCGTCTCCCCTCCCCCCGCCCGAGCCCCCCTGCCCTTGGGTTCCCATGGAGACCAAAGCCTATTAAGGACACCGGGCTGGGAGCTTCCCTCCCCACAGCTGGCCCCAGGAGGGGACACCGTTGGGGTCTCCTGGACCCCTAGCCACTTTCCTTGCTCCTTGCCCTGGCCTCTACCCGCCTTCAGCACTAGGGGTCTGGCCAGCCAGGGTCCAGGTTGAAGCGTCTCGGCCGGGCATGGTAGAGTTGGAAGGCTGGGTAGAGGAAGGCAAGGACGGTGGATTTGGGCTGAATCAGTGTGTGGGTCAGGCAGGCACTCAAAGCTGTAGGACAGGGAGGAGGGTGTGGCTAGTTCATTCATTTATTCCTTCACAAAATAATTAATTGAGCACAAGTCAAAATGCTCAATAGGTTGGTCATGGTCATGGCTGACACAGGCACTGTCCTCATGGCCCCTTCAGAGCCAACAGTGTTGGACTGTTCTTTCTCCAGCTTTGCCACTCTCCCCCATGTGACTGTGGGCAAGCCCCTCCATACTAAGGTAATAATAATAATAATAGTTATGTATTAAGCACTTACTGTATCCCAGGGACTGTGAGTAAAAGTATTACGTACACGATCTCATTTAACGCCTCCCCGTAAGACTCTCTTTAACACCCATTTTACAGATGAGGGACCCGAGTCAATGAGACACAGAGCCACTTGCCCAAGGTTACCCACGAGCAAATGAGGGACGAAGGATTCCAATTCAAAGCCTCTGCTTCTATGACAGCCCTCCTTTCTGGGTTCCTCTTTTCCATTGGTTAAGGGCATGGGGAAGATGCACTGAGCCTGAGTGTGTGTCTAGTTTGCGCAGTTGAGTTGATTTGGGTTGGGAACTCAGAATGGGTTCTTAAGGATAGGAGTGAAGGTGACACTCCCCTGCAGGGCCTCAGGGTAGGAAGCTCTTTGGGTGGGAGCTGTCATTTCCTTCTCAGATTCTCCAGGGACCCAGCTGCCTCCTGGCTCAGTGGGGTTCTGATTCTCCCAGGGGGAAGTCAAAGGCCTGGGGAAGCTTAGTGCCTAAGGAGAGCTAGAGGGCCACCCCGTTCAGGGGTTGCCCTTTTCTTCAAAGAGGCAGATGATGGGCCTGGAAATCAAGTGAAGGAGAGTTGGGGAGCAACTGTGCCCCATGGCCTTGGGAAGTTTTCCTTCATGCCTTGGTGTCTGACCATTTGTGGGAGGGTCAGCAGCTGGAGTGCGATGGAAGGGTGAAAGAGGCAGCCCTTGATTTCCACTGAGGATGAATCAGACCTTAGTTTAACCCCGTGAGATGGCTGACATTGACTGAAGAATTAAGAGGGTAAGGAGGATGCACCAGATGTAGGCAAAGGGAAGGAGAAGGGACTGTGGGAGGGAAGCTAAGGTCTTTGGCCATCCATGTATCCAAGGGGATGGATGCCTTGAGGGAGTAGCAAGAAGTCTGGGGTCCAAGGGAGTGGGGATAATGTAGCTCCTACCCCTTCCTCAGCCCCTGACCCCTCCCCCAGTCAGTAGGAGGCTAGCAGCCCAGGCACTGAACTCTACTTGCTTTAATTACAGCCTCTAGCAAAAGGAAACCTCAATTAGAGGAAAAGATCTGCACCAGCAGAGGGAGTCAAGATTGGCTGGAGTGGCTGCTGTCCTCCTGGCCTTTTGCAAAAAGGGAAGAGGTTTTTGCTTCCCCATCCCATATCTTGCTCCCATATTTCCTCCTCTAGCATCCATTCAATGCCTCTTCCTCCCACACATGAGCTCGAATTTGCTGTGTGACCTTGGCCAGGTGACTTCACCTCTCTGAGCCCATTTCATTATCTACAAAATGAGGATCTTACCATGAGGGAATGTGGAGAGGATGATGGGGCAAAGTGCCAAGCACATATTTGGCATTTAATATTTGCAGGCTGGTCCACTGAGAATCTGGTGGTTGAATGGGGGGTGCTGTGGCATCCAATTGGGGTTGCAGATGGAAAGTTGTCCCCAGCATGGGGAGCAGGTTTAAGGTAAAGCTTGGACTGGGCAGTAGAGGAGTGGGTGTGGGGGCCCCTGCCCCTGGGTTATGATGGGTCCCCTGCTATCTGGTGGGTCCCCCAACACCAAAATGGCTCTGTTTTCTTTCAGGTGGACGATGCCATGCTGATGTTTGACAAAACCACCAACAGGCACCGAGGTGAGTATGGCCCCCCTCCCCCTTTTCAGGCTGGGCTGGGGGGGCTGTGGTCAGCCAGGGGGCTGCAGGTCACAGCTGCCCTTTCATCTCTCCTCCTGACATCCTATCCCTGAGGATCTGCATCCTCTCCAGGGCCTGGCCTTACAGAAGGCTTTTGTCCCGCAGCGTTTCCTGTGTTAGAAACTTGCAGAATTGCAGACACCCGAGAGGAGCAGAGGAGCAGACTACCCCCCAGCTGAGCCCTCCACCCCTACTTGGCCCCCACCATGTCTGCCTAGCCAGTGTCTCTGCAGGGGCTTACCTTGTCCCTGGTAACCAGAGCTCAGGCCAGGCCACCCCCAGGGTCAGGCTGTCTCACAGCCTCAGGCAGTCTGCTCCTGCCACTGCCCTCCACCCCCACCCTCAGGCTGAGCCCAGCCCCCAGCCCCCTTGCCCCTGAACCTGTGAGCATCTGGGCCACAGTGTTCACACTGCCTGGTTGTTTTTCTCCCAAGGGCCTTGCCTTCTGAGAATCCTATTCCAGTCCCTGGGGCACACCGAAAAGAGGCGGGGTTTTTCTCCAGTTGCTTTAGGCCTTTGGGCCTTTTATCCCATTCTGGGAGTGGAGTATGTGCTATTGTGTGTGTGTGTGGGTGTGGGTGTGTGGGGGTGTATCTGCTTGTGAGAGTGTCAGTACCTGAAAGTTTGTGTATATCCGGTCTGTCGGGGTAACTGTGTACCTGTACACGTGGGTCTTTATGTTTTTATGAGTGCCAGTGAGTGTCTGTGTGATACATAGGTACATGTATGTCTACCTATATGTGTAGGAGTGTGTCTGTGTACAAACATATGTTTGGGTGGGTACACCTTTGCATAAGTTTAAATAAGTGTTTATGTGTTCTTTTTTCCCTCTTTGGAAAGCATCTGAGGAAGAGAAAGGGCACATTGAGTGTAATTTTCTCAGAGCTCTGCCACTTTCTAAGTGGCTGCGTGATCTGGAGCAAGTCACTTCACTTTGCCGAGCCTCAGTGTTCACATCTGTAATTTGGAACTAGAAACTCTGTCTCAGAATAGTTGAGGGGTTTCTGGACTGTGGGCAGAGCCTTTCGTTGACTCTCAGACACTCTCCTGCGAGAGAGGAGTGGTGGTATTGGTATGAGTCAGGTCTGGGTTTTGACTATGAGCCCCATTTTGACCCTGCCTTTGCCCTCCAGGGTTCGGTTTTGTCACGTTTGAGAGTGAAGACATAGTGGAGAAAGTGTGTGAAATCCATTTCCATGAAATCAACAATAAAATGGTAAGCTGGGGTTGGATGGGGTGGAGGTACAGAGGGAGACTGAGGCTCCAGGTTGAGCCAGCCAGGGATGCTTGAAGGTTCTGGAAGGAGGCAGAAGGGCCTCACAGTTAGTGAGATAGAGCCAGTTTTGCCCTCTGAAAATCTGGACAGGAAGGCAGTGTCCACGATGGTTAAAAAACGTGGGTTAAAATCTCATTTCACCACTTGCTAGTCTAGTCATTGGGCAGATGACGTCCCCTCTCTGAGCCTCAGTTTCCTTGTCTATAAGATGGAAGTGGCCATAGTGCCTCCATCATAGGATTGCTGTAAGCATTCATGAAGTATTACATGCAAAGCCATTGACACAGTGCCTCACACCTAGTGAGCGCTCCATAAATGGTAACTATGAAATGAACAATAAAAATGCCTGTCAAGGGAATAGGAGGGTCCATGATCCCAGGATTAGGAGGGACTGACTGCCTCGTCTCATTGCAGGTGGAATGTAAGAAAGCTCAGCCAAAAGAGGTGATGTCACCGACGGGCTCTGCCCGGGGGAGGTCTCGAGTCATGCCCTATGGAATGGATGCCTTCATGCTGGGCATTGGCATGCTGGGTATGTGCCAGGCCCGCACCTGTGGCTTCTTCCTGCCCAGAACTGCACCGAAGCTACCAGGGGCTGCATGGGTGTTGAATCTCCTCTGTGGTCTGCCCTCCTGTCTGAGTCATTGGGTGGGAGTGAGGATCTTGGGTCTCTCTGGCTTGCCAAAGGTGGGCAGTTTTGTTGTGGGGTACTGCCCTCTGGCGGTGGCCAAAAGAATGGTCCAGCTGCTCCTTATTAATTGGTCCTTCTACCCCATCCATCTATTCGTTTGTCCATTCATCCATCTAGTAAATACAGAGGGTGCCAAAAAAATGCATACACATTTTTAAAAAGGAAAAAACTGTATTTAAATTGTAATATTCAATATATACTGATAACACAAGATGAGTGCAAGTCACATTTGACTGCTACAATTGTAGGAGGTGCTCAGAGTGGTTACCATTAGCATCCAGACACTTCTGATTATGACAAACTACCGCTTGAGCAACATTGACCAAAATGTTCACTTGTATCACTGTGCATGCCGTTTCAATTTCTTCCATGGGCCTCAAACTCATCACGATTTCATGCAATTGTTAGGCATATTGAAGGTTCTATTGCATACTCACGCCGCCTCCATTGTACTTCCACAAGGTTCTCGAATTTCAAATACCACTTCAAAATGGTCTTGTGCTCCTTGAACAACAGCTATGCTTCTGCCATTTTCTTTGAATGTCCCGCATGGTGACACTAGTAGTCATTTGATTAACGCCATCTTTTGAGCCAACGTCATACCACACATTGCTACCATAATTCAATTCAGCTTTGAAAACTAATGCATAGATAACATCGCTTAAAATGTGTATACATTTTTGGGGCACTCTGGTAGTTATTGAGCAACTATAAATGTCAGGCACTATGCCAGGAAGTATAACAGTGACTTTCCTTAGACCTTGTGGTCTGGCAGGGAAAACAAATAAGTAAGAACAAATAAATAGGTTTAGGATGGAGACATGTAGACTCCAAGGGAGCATGGGTCATAGGGAACTTGACAACGACTTGGAGAAGCCAGAAAAGAAGTTACATTTAAGCTGAGTCTGCAGGTTGAATAGGAGCTCGTTATGGGAAAGCAGGGGAGCAGGGAAGGGAAAAGTGTTCCAGGCAGAGGGAACGGCATTTCCAAAGACCCAAAGACCTTTGGGAAGGCAAAAGAGAAAGCTGCTGCTTCTTGGTCATTCAACTAATATTGATTGAGCAGCTTCTCAGGGGCAGCAGCTGCCCCCATCAAGTGAGAGACAGGAATAAATGGTCAGTGTCACCACAGAGTAACTGGAGGCTGTGGGAGGCCTAAGGAGGCACCTGAACCCACCGGGGTGTCGGGGAGGCCTGCCAGCGGAGATGAAGGCTGCCATGAGGCTTGGAAGTTAAGCAGGAGTCAGTAGCACTTGGGGCCCACAACTAAGGGTGGAAAATCTGAGCTGGGCCCCAGGAAGAGACAAGATGTGCAGCATAGGAAGAGGACAGTTAGGAGGGGGTCTTTATTGCAAGGGGTGGGGGAGGGTTAATCTGAGAATTCAGTGGGAAGCCTCTGGGTTAGAGGGTCAGGATTTGGGATCACAGATAGGGTGGGTGAAGGCAGCACCCTCTAAATGGGGCGCGGTTTTCTCTTGAAGTCTTTTTAAAAACTTTTTATTTGGAAGTAATTTCAAACTTTCAGGAGAGTTGAAAAATAAAGGAATGGAAAGAACGTTCATATCCCCTTTACAAGGTTCACCGATTATTAACATTATACTCCATTTGCTTGAGCATTTTCTCTGTGTGTGTGTGTGTGTATATGCGTATGTACATATGGATGCATATGTGTGTGTGTGTGTGTGTGTGTGTGTGTACACACACACACACATGTACACACTATATTTGTGATTTTTCCCTGAATCATTTGAGGGTAAATTACATGCATTATAGCCCTTTACTCTTTTTTTTTTTTTTTTTTTAATGTGGGTAGCTCCCTGGCTGGGAATCGAACCCAGGCTGCAGCACTGACAGCGCCAGCGCCGAAGCCTTAAGCCACTACACCACCAGGGAACTCCCCCTTTACTCTTAAATACTTCACTGTATATTCCTAAAATTAGGGATATTCTTTCCTGAAACCCCATAATAATGATCAACTTTATATATTTATATTGATGTAATATTTTATTTCAATTGTCTATTTTCTGACTTTATCAGTTGATCCAGCAATATTCTTCATAGCATATTTTTGCCCTTCAGAAAAAGACCTAGGCTAGAATCAGGCCATGCACTTAGTTGTCCTGCCTGTTCAGCTTCCTTTAATCTGGAGCATTGAGAAAGTTTTCTTTTCAAAGTGATTCATTTTTCACCCCATTTAAAGAGTGAAAAAAAAAGAGAGAGAGAGAGAGAAACCCTCTAACAAATAGAATGGTGGTTAAGAGACTTGGAGCCAGTCATATCTGAAATTGAACCCCGTTCACACCATTATTACTCACTATATGATTTTTCTTTCATGGCTGCAAATATTTATTAGATGCATGCTAAGTAGCAGGCACCATGCTGGAGATACTGAAATGAAAGATGGGGAAAACAAAATCAGCACTTAAAGAAATCCTGGAATAAATTCTGATAATAATCAACAGGGCCATAAAAGGGAAAAAACAGGGTAATACAATAAATATTATAACTCATAGGAGGAAAGACTTTTGTGGGATGGTCTCTCTGAGGATATTTGGGTTCAGACTTGCACAGTGACAAGGACCCAGTCATGTGAAAACCTGTGGAGACGAGTATTCCAGGCAAAGGGAATGGCATATGTAAAGGCCCTGGAGTGGGATGGAGAAACAGCAGGGAGGTCAGTGTGGCTGGAGCAGAGTGATCAGGGGCAGAGTGTAGAATGGGAGGGAGGCAGGAGCCAGAGCCCAAAGGGCCTTGGTAAGTGTTTATAGATTATTCTCAGTCACTAAGTGTCACCTCTCTGAGCCTCAATGACCTTATCTATAAAATGGGGCTCCTAATAGTAACTATCACTTAGGGATCTGGCAAGGTTTAAGGAAAATAAATTGCACAGTGAGCTTAGCACAGGGCTTGACACGTGGTAGGTATTTGGTACATGTGACTGTTACTTGTGATACAAGGTAGGGAGGGAAATGAGGGGCTCAGAGTGTTCCCCCTGATCAGAGTCCAAGCTGTAGGTGAGGCCTCTGACACTGGTCCCCTTGCCCCCTTGCCCATCAGGTTACCCAGGTTTCCAAGCCACGACCTACGCCAGCCGGAGTTACACAGGCCTCGCCCCTGGCTACACCTACCAGTTCCCCGGTAAGTCCTGCTCAGTGTCTCTGCTGCCAGCATGTCCCCGGTTCCTGGGCAGTCTGACTCCTCAGGGCGGTGTCTGGGGGTGCATGGCTGGGGGGAGTCTGCCTGCTGGAGGCTTGAAAGGAAGGGCATGTCTGAGGAAGGAGCGCCTCTCCCCACCCATCCCCTCCTCACCACCTCCCCAGAAGTGGGAAACAGGGGCTCCAGCATGGCCCTGCATGGCACTGTTGTCTCCCAGCCCAAGGCCCATCTCTGCCTGCCTCCTGTCTCTCTCTCCTCCCCACGCCACTCTAGGGTTGCCACTTCCACCAAAGACAGCACCAGGCCTGTGGTGGGGCGGGGGGAGCTCCCCAAGGGCTAACGCTGGCTGTGTCTTTCTGGACACACGTGTAATGACCACTTGCTACAGTGAGCTTTTCGAGGCCCACAAGACCCTGAATGATGAAAAACAGTTTAAAAACATGATGATCACCACACTCATTTGTAATTCAAAGTAAAAATAACACTAGGCCTTCAAATAGGTGGCAGAGAGCCCAACAGTTCTGCACTCTCCCATGATGACTATTCAATGTTGTTTGCTTTGAGATATCAAATACCAGATTTTTGCAAGGCTTTTTTGGGGGGGTTGTCTTATTTTTTAGAGGATCCCTAAGCACTTGCATCATTTGCCTCCTGGGCTGCCCAGCTTAGAATCCTGTGTACAAATTATGTTGTATAATCCTGACAAAAGTCCAGGGAGGGAGGGCCGGTGATCCCCCTCGCATAGGTGGGGAGGAAGCGTGCTCAGAGAGAAGTGACTTGAAAGATGACTCAACTAGGAAGTGCTAGAGCTGGGAACCCCACTCGAGCCTGACCTGCTCTAGGGTCATTGCTCTTCACCAGTGTTGCCTCCACAGCTCCTCCCCCCAACCTCAAAATAGAAGAGGAGGATTCTGGGGGACATTTTGGTACAATCTCAAGCCTTTTAAGAAATGTCAGGACTGCCCTGTGCCCAGGGTGTAGGTGGCACCTCTGCCCACTCTTTCCCTGTCTGTCTGTCTCTCCCCTATGTGTGTGTCTCCTCCCCCACCTTTGCCTGCTGGGGACCATGCTCTCCCCATCCCTAGCTCTTGGGTCCTGTGCATGGCCTGTCCCCCGACCCAGTGTCCCTGTGGGTGCATTTGTCCTCCCCAGGCCATGCCCAAGGGCCTCCCTGCATCTTCCTAAGCTGTTTTACGTTTCATTTTAGAATTCCGTGTAGAGCGGACCCCTCTCCCGAGCGCCCCAGTCCTCCCCGAGCTTACAGGTCAGTCGCTCGGATTTCCTACACCTCGCAGGCCACATGGGGAGAAAGAAGGACTCAGGGACCTTCCCTGGGGAAAGCTAGTGGGACCCTTTTCTCCTGCCTGCCAGCCCTCCCACAGTGGGGATATGGTGACTGCCCGGGCACTGGCCCGTCTGAGACAAGGCCCTTAAGGGTGGGGCACAGGGCCAAGCCCAGCAGCTGGAGGCCAAGTCACTCATTCAGCCATCTGGCAAATACTCATCTAGCACCTCCTGTGTGCCAGGCACGATGTAAGCTCCAGCAATGGAGAAGCTAGGGTCTCAGACTCAGAGCAGAGTGGGCCAGGTGGGGACTTGGGCAAACGAGAGGGCACGCCTGCACTCCTTGCTGGGAGGGAATGCAGATCCACTGATCTCATAATCCAAGAGAAGCCAGAAACCCAGGTTTTGCTTTCAAATGAATTTTTCAATGATTTTCAAATGCTGGCGACAAATTCCAAAATTTTAAAGCACCGTGGGCCAAAAGAAACCTATTTCAGGGGCAAATCCAGCCCCCTGGCTGCCCATTTGGGAATTCTGGTCAAGTGGGATGAAGGTACTTAGCCATTGGAGCCATTTCTCCAACTGGAGCTTTCACGTGGGCCAGTCAGCTCAGCTGTGGAAGTAGGAGCAGACCACGTTTAAGTAGGCGGGGAAGCACGTGCTCAGATGAGGTGGGCTGCAAGGGGTTTCTCTGTTCAATCCGCTTTCCCCCCACCCCACCCCAGACTCTCCCCCCCAACCTGCCCGTGTGTGGAGGACGTGAGCATGGATGCTGCTTTAGATGAGACCTTCCTTCCAAGGGTGGTCAGGAGTCCCCCAAAGTGGGGAACGGAGAAGAGAAACATGGGGTGAAGAAAGGGAGAGACTGGAGAGTCCTGAAGGTGGGGGTGATAGAGGCTCTCTCTTCCCTGAGCAGAGTGGGTGTTTGACCAGCAATGGGGGAGACAGGTTGGGGAGGGCCGGTCTTTTCTACTGATCTAAGGACCTACAGTGTGGGACGCTTTGCTAGGCCCTAGGGACAGAGCAGGGACAAGACAGAGGCAGACCATGCTATCACAGAACTTGCAGTCTAGAGAGGGAAACAAGTACTTACACAGATGAGTAAGCCTTTACAGTTGTGACAAGCACTTGCTCAGGTTGGCCATGTTGACTTTCCTTTGTGGAAATGCCTACATGGACCGAAAACCTGAACTCAGAGCCCAGCCCCTGCCCTTAAAGAACTAAAGGAAGAAATGCCCCCTCTGCAGATGTCTTGGCAGTGGGGGAAGTCTCTCCTGGAGGTCTAGGACCTCAACTTTTCTCTCACCTTCAGGAGACATGGGTGTTTCCTTCATGCATTCAGTAGATATCTATCGTGCCAGATGCTCTTCCAGCAGCAGGGATACAGCAGTGAACAATACAGGCAAGGTCCCTGCCCTCCTGGAGCTGATATTCTTGTCAAGGGAGACAGCAATAAACAAGTAAACAAACAAATAAGATACTTTCAGAGGGTGAGAAATTCCATGAGGAAAATAAAACAGAGATGGGGTGAGGTATTAGGGTTGGAAGCAGGGAGCTGCCTTAGCAGGGTGGGTCGTCAGGGAAGGCTTCTCAGAGGAGGTGACATCTGAGTGAGGAGAAGCCAGCTGTGGGAAGCTCTTGCTGTGCGGGAACTGCACTGTCCTAAACTTTAACCCCCAGCCCAATCAGTGGCCATGCCAAGGATTTTCAGGGGTCTTTTTCTGGGATCCCTAGTCCCAGGTTCAGGTCCATTTGCAGTTCAGGTCCATTTCCCATTCAGGGTCTGGGTCACCAAAACAGCCCCAAGGGGCACATCTTAGGATGGGAAACTGGTGTTTCTGATGACAAATGCCAACTCTGCAGACCCTGCGTCTGGGTGGGACTGTGGCCTCTCGGGGAGCTGGAGGGGGGCCGAGCCAAACAGTCAGGGGTGCTTACCCCCCAGCTCCAGGGACCTCTAGGCTCACGCCAACCACTTATTTAAGCAGAGGTCCCTTCCGCTCCTTCAGCTGACATTTATTAAACACCTACTGTGTACAAGGCAGGATGCTAGGTGCTGTGAAGTGGGGGTGGGGGTAGACAGCAAACAAGAGAATAGCAAGATCTCTGTGTCCGAAGAGGGGATCAGAGAAAGCGGGTAGGGGGGATTTTGGGGAGGAAGTGGTCGTTTCTGGCTGGCTGGTGGTTAGTGGGGCCTGAGGCAGGGCTCTGGATGCGCACAGCATATTCAGGACATGCTCTCAGGAGAAGGGGAGAGAGGGAAGCAGGCCGGGCAGGGAAGGAACAGAGCAGAACTGTGGCCTCCACTGGAGTCTGGCGTCAGCCGATCGCACAGCGCGCTCTGTGACATGAACTGCACTTGAGAGTCGGCTCTACTTTGAGCCTGGCTTTTTGGACCCCATGCTAGTCGGTCACTGGCTCCAGCTGACTGGGGTTTGGAAGAGGGACATAACCTCCCCAGTACCTCTGGGCTAGGTGGCCCCTGTTGGGCCAAGGGCACTCCCTGGAGAAGAGGCAGCAGTTGTGGGCAACACTCAGAGCAATTCAGGGTGGGGTGTCCTGCCCTCGCCTTCTGTGAGTTTGGGGTTGTCTGTGTCCATTGAGTCCACGGGGGAAACTGAGGCTGAGCCAATCACTGGGAAGCCCTGCTCTCCTACGTGTCTCCACCCATTCGGTGGGTTGGAGCACAGATGGTGGCCTAAGGGAGCTCTTTCTGTCTTGACTGACGGTGGGGCTGCACTGACCCCTCTGCAGTGGGGGCTACAGAGGCTCTACCCAGAGGCTCTCTTGACCACCTCCACCCCTCACCCACCACACTGACGTGCCCACGCCTTTCCTTTCAGCCATTCCTCTCACCGCTTATGGACCAATGGCGGCGGCGGCGGCGGCAGCGGCTGTAGTTCGAGGGACAGGTGAGGCCTTCTGGGGTTTGAGAAGCAAGGAAAAAGTACGAGAGGGCAGAAACGTCTGTGGGGGGGAAGGTAGCCATTGTCACCCATTTCCAAGAGGACTTAGGTAGTCATCCACTCAGTAAGTGTTAACGGACACCTGGCGAGCCAGCCAGGGAGGAGGCTGACATGGTCTCTGCCCTCCAGAGATTACAAGCTGGTGGGGGCATCAGGTATTAAAAAGGCAATAATTCTGAAGGAAGCCAGGTACCAGAGGCACTCACAGGCCTCTCCGGAGGTCATCCAGGGGGAAGGGACTCTTCACTTCCGACTCGAAGGCAAAGAGGAGGAAAAGCATTCTTGGCAGAGGGAATAGCATGTGCCAAGGCTTGGCAGCCGGTGAGCATGGGTGGAGTGCAGGAATGAGAAGAGGGAGGAGGAGGCCGGAGGAACTGGGTTCCGGGGAGATCAGGAACATTTTTAAACAGCGAGTGATGTGGATTTTAGGAAATGCACACAGCTGCCGCATGGAGAAAGGTTTGAAGGGGCTGAGGAGCCTGGAGATCACTGAGGCTGCTGAGTGTCAGACAGGACATAGGGGCCTAGGTTAGGGCTGGTGGGCATGGATGGATGTGGAGGGATCTCCAGGAGGTAGACCCACAGGTCCTGCTGGGATGTGGGGATGAGGCAAAGGGGAGGGGTCAAGGTCAGGGTGGGTGGCTGAAGGCGCAGGTGCTTTCACCGTCTTCTTTCTGGGTTGCCAGGCTCTCACCCTTGGACGATGGCTCCCCCTCCAGGTTCAACTCCCAGTCGCACAGGGGGCTTCCTGGGGACCACCAGCCCCGGCCCCATGGCTGAGCTCTATGGGGCAGCCAACCAGGACTCAGGGGTCAGCAGTTACATCAGCGCTGCCAGCCCCGCCCCCAGCACCGGCTTCGGCCACAGTCTTGGGGTGAGTGGGCTGGTCCTGGAAGACCCTGAAGTTGGAGGAGGAAAGGCCCTGCCCATCTGCCAGGCAGAAGGGAGGCGAGGGATGATGGCTGGAGAAAAGCGTGTTGCCAAGGGGGAACACAGGGGACCCCCTTCATTCAGTGGGCATGTAATGATTGCTCTCTGTGTGCCAGGCATTAGGTGGGCTCTGGGGGATATCATGCAAATGAGACTCACTATCGCTGCCTGCACGGAGGCTAGATTCTAGCTCAGGGGGGCCCACATTTTAACCAGGGTACTGGTTACATGCAGGTCCCCCCAGGCACTACCCTGAGGAATCTTTTAGTGGGTCTGCAGTGGGAGCCATGTGGGCAGGGCCCGAGAAGGGCCTGTGACTTACCTTGGGTTTTCTGTGGAAGAGAAGCCCCCCCACCAACCTGGGCTTTCTCTGTTTCCCCCGGGAATCTAGGAGTCAAATTCTTCTCTTTCCAGGGCCCCTTGATTGCCACAGCTTTTACCAATGGGTACCACTGAAGCAAGACACAGGTGGCAGGAGGTGAGACGGGCAGGGAGCTTGGGGTGGGGGTGACACTGGGGAGGCTGGTACTGGGTAACCCAGTCTAGAATGCAGACTGTGTCCTTGCACCCATGGAACCCACAGTCCAGTGTGGGGACAGACATTCATGCCAGCAATGGTCAATGAACACAAAAAGCTGTTCAACCTGCTTCGTAAACAATGTAACTGAAAACAGTAAGGCAGCACGCCCCCACCTGTCAGGCAAAGATTTAAAGATTGCTGATGCCCAGCACTGATGAGGGCACAGGGAACCTGCGCATTGGCTTGAGATTTCCAAAGGGCAATCTGGCAGTGTCTATCCAGATTTTAAACATTCGTCCTCTTGACCCAGTGATTCTCCTTCTAGGCACTTATTTTAAAAACTGAAAATAACTGAAGAGAGTTAAATAAATGAGAGTGTATCCATACAGTGCAGTATTTTACGGCTATTAAAACAATACTGTTGACATGTAACCATATACAGAGAGAGAGAGAGAACCCTGTACACACAATCATCATTCAGTGTACAGCAAGAAGGTGGGGTTCCAAGTGAACCAGTGACCTTTTACTTTGTATTCACTCATTCAAACAACCATTTGTTGACCACTCTTCCTGGAAGTAGAGATGTATAAGACAGACAAGGTTCTTCTCTCATTCTACAGACAAAAATCAAGTGAATGAGCGAGATAAATCCGCACTGACATGAGGGGGCTACTTTAGGGGTTCAGAGAAGGCATCTCTGAAAAGGTGGCATTGAATAAATCCAGCCATTTAAAATCTAGGGTAAGAGCTTTACAAACTGGGAACCAAAAGTGCCAAGTGTGTGAACAACGCTCATGTAGGCAGGCTATCAGAGAAAGAGGCCTATACACGGGGATACCCTCTGGGGGCCCCAAAGTGTGGGGAGCAGAGGGTTATGGGGGCAGGACCCCTCTTTGCCCCAATAACCTCCTGCTGTGTTGCAGCGCCCCAGCCTGCAGCTGAGAACCACGAGTGAGCCAGAGAGGGGGCGGGGACACCTCAGCCGCAGCCGCCCCTCCCCCGCAGCGACTCGGACCGCTACTGCCTGCCCCCTACTCATGGGCCCACAACCCGGGCCCCTGCCCTGCTGCCCCTAGACGTCGTCTGCCTCCCCTACTAACCTCCCCCTCTTCGGCCCCTGCTCCCCCACCGCCACCGGTGTGCCCCTCTCCTACCCGCTTTTATTTATTTTGGATTAGCCGGTTGCCCCCCTAACCCCCCCCCCGCCGCCACCCGCTGGTTCTTCCCTGTCGGGTCTGCGCCCCTCCCTCTCTGCCGTGCCCCCATAGGACCCTCCCAAGAAGGCTTTTGTATTTGTGCATAGCTAGAGTGAGGGCGGAGGGGGCCTGCCACAGGCTGCAGCCCGACCTGGGTTTTTTATTCTGATTTTCCCTCCTCTTCTCATTCCGTTTTTTTTTTTGTTTTGTTTTGTTTTTGTTTTTGTTTTTTAAGAAACCGTTTTTAAACTATTTCTAGGTTTGTGAATGTGAAGCCCCAGGTCGCAGGGGGCAAGGGGCCAGGTGCCCCCCCACCAGCTGAGAACAAAATGTTTATGTGGGTGTGGGCTCCTGGCCACCTCCCTCCAGCCCTGGAGAGGAGGACAGGGCTGCGAAGGCCAGGCCGAGCCCCTGGAACCATCCCGTCCTGTATTATATGTAAATACTGTGAGGTGAAGCCCCTCCCCTCTCTTAAGGGCCCTTGCGGGTGAGGGCATCAGCCTGGCCCCACCCAGCAAAGGTCTCCTCTCTCCTGTGTTTCTGTCCCCTCCTCAGACACCGTTACTGTAAGCTTGCAGGCCTCAACTGTGGCCAAGGCAGGCCCGCTCTCTCAGGCCCTAGGGGTCATGGCCTTGGGCCTGCTCACCCTGAAAACCCAGTGTGGGGGCAAGGGGCGAGGGAAGAGAAGGGCTGGCCGGAAGCCACTGCTAGAAAGGAATTAGCTCTCCAAAGGTTTCCCCCTGCCCCCTGCCTAGGCGGGCCTTCACGGTTTCTGCTCTGAGCACTCCCATGAGTGGGCATCAGGGGGCACTTTGGGAAGGGGCGGACCCTAGGGGAAAGCAAAGGGCTTCTCAGGGAACCCCCACATTCTCTCACTGAAGTTTCCCAACAGGATGGTCCCATGGCCAGAGCCCCTTGGCAGCCCGTCACCCTTGACCCCCCTTCAGAGGAAAAAAAGGCTCAGGGTCTGACTTCATGAACAGCGAGTGACCTGGCCGGAGTGGCAGGTCTGAGGCCCACCCATCATTGTCCCCTCTCTCGCTGTGTCCCTTTATCCCAGGTCTGAGGCTGGGGACCTAAGCTCCCTTCCCCATCAGTCCCCACCCTTAAACCCCCCTTTGGAGAGTTAATTGTCTGTGTGAGGTGCTTAACCTATTAGCCCTGAGAACACAAAGCAATAATCTTTGTTACTGAGATGTGCGGCTGTTCGTGTTTTGTTTTGTTTTTTTTTTTAAATGTTTCCTAATAAAAGAGAAGCTGCATTTTATTGGTTTTTATTTTTAATTTTCTACACGTTTGAGCTGAGTCATGAAAAACTTAGCTTCCCTCTCCTCCCATCTTCCTGTGACACCCTCACCCCTACCCCACTGGGCCCACCCATGGGATCGGGCCCTGGAATTCCGTTTTCTGATTTGTTTGGGGAATTTTTTTAAAAAGATGTTACATGGTGTCTCGAAGCCAGCAAGTTACCACCCTCTGGTATCTCTTATCTCCACATCTATAACTTCTTTTTCCAGGTTTTATTTGCAGATTGAAATTCCTAATAAATTATTTGAAAACGGTGCTGAGCTTGTGAGTGTCTTGTTTCTGTGTGCATTCAGGTCTAGGTACCCCAATGACACCCTGTTTTGTCTTTTCCCCTTGGAATAATATTTGATTCCCACTTAAGAATATATGTAGCTTATGGGATATGATTTGGAAAAACTAACTGTAAAAAGACATTTCGAGACAAGGGCCTCTGAAAATGGTCTGAGTATTAGCGAATACTAAGAAATCACTGTTATTTTTGTTAAGTGTGACAATGGCATTGTAGTTACGTTTTTTTAAACTTTCTCCTGAAAGCTTTTTCTCTCAGATCAGGAAGCAAGGATGCTCACTCTGATCACTTCTATTCAACATAGTATTGGTAGTCCTACCCAGAGCAATTAGGCAAGAAAAAAATAAAAGCCATCCAAACTGGAAAAGAAGAAGTAAAATGATCTCTTTTCACAGATGACATAATCTTATATGTAAAAACCCTAAAGATTCCACCAAAAAAAAAAAAAAACTGTTAGAAAAAATAAAAGAATTCAGCAAAGTTGCAGGATACAAAATCAACACAAAAATCAATTGTGTTTCTATACATTAACAATGAACAATCAGAAAAGGAAATTAATTAAAACAATTCTATTTACAGTAGCATTAAAAACAATTAAATGCTTAGGAATGAGCTTAATCAAGGAGGTGAAAGACTTGTACAGTGAAAACTGAAACGTTTCTGAAAGAAAGAAGACACAAATGGAAAGATGCTCATGTTCATGGACAGGAAGACTATTTTTAAGATGTCCATATTAAAGCAATCTGCAGATTCAATGTAATACCTATCAAAATCACACTAGAATTTTTAGCAGAAATAGAAAAATTCATATGAAATCTCAAGGGGCCCCAAATGATTGAAACAATTTTGAGAAAGTTGAAAGTCACACTTTCTGATTTCAAAACATTACAAAAGCTATTGTAATAAAAAAAAAAGTGAGGCACTGACATAGAGACAGATATAGGCCAATGGAATAGAATAGAGAGCCCAGAAATAAACTATTATATGACCAAATGATATTCAACAAGGTTGTCGAGGCCACTTAATGTGGAAAGGACAGTCTCTTCAACAAATGGTGTTGGGAAAACTCGATATACACATGCTAAAGAATAAAATTGAACCCTTACACCACCTAAAAAAAATAAGCTCAAAGTAGAATAAAGACCTAAATGTAAGACCGGAAACTAAAACGAAGAAAATATAGGGGAAAAACTTCATGTCATTGGAGTTGGCAACGATTTATTGGATATGAGACCAAAAGCAAAGGCAACAAAAGCAAAAAGAGATAAATGGGACTACATCAAACTTAAAACCTTGTGCATCGAAGATCCAACAAAGTGAAAGGCAACCTATGGAATGGAAGAACATTTGCAAAGCCTCTGTC
This sequence comes from Lyroderma lyra, assembly GCA_004026885.1. NCBI lineage: Eukaryota > Metazoa > Chordata > Mammalia > Chiroptera > Megadermatidae > Lyroderma > Lyroderma lyra. Next base: position 113,378 of record PVJL010004564.1, read on the forward strand.
TGATAAGAGGGTAGTATCCAGAATATATAAAGAACTCCTTGGAGTTCCCTGGTGGTGTAGTGACTTAAGGCTTCGGCGCTGGTGCTGTCAGCGCTGCGGCCTGGGTTCGATTCCCAGTCAGGGAGCCCCAGTCAGGGAGCTACCCACATACCAAAAAGAAAAAAAAAAAAAGAGAGAACTTGTCTGGGTGGATAAGGGAGGGGGAGAATGGACCTTGCTAGAGCAGTTAGAGACTCATGAAAATCCAGATGCTGAGGCCAGTGGCTTTAGGTGTGGACAAAGGTTTAGATAACTTTGGTATACCGCCTCAGTTGCTCATCTACAATAGCACTGGGTCGTAGGCTAACTAACCTGTGTAAAGCTCTTAGTATCCCTCCTGACCCAGCATGTAAGACATGTTAGTTGTTGATATTATTATTATTATTATTATTGAAGAGAGCACTGGACTGAGAAGCAGGTACACACAGGTTCAAATCTGATCTCTACCACTTCCTGGCTGTGTGACTTTAAGCAAATTACTTAAGCTCTCTGAGCCTGTTTTATCAGGTGTAAAAAGGGGAAGATGATGAAACAACGATAACTATGCCAGAAGACTGTTGTTAGGCGGAAACACTAGCTAAAGCCCTTAACACAGGATGACGCATATAGAAGTGCTCACTGACAAAAAAGGTAGCTGGTGGCTGGCTGCGTCTAAGCATTTCCTGGAAGCAGAAGCCTTGTTCTCTAGGGGCTGGGCAGGTGTGACCTTGCTGGAGTGTGGGTATGCTGTCACCTGAAGGAGCCAAGATGCTGTCCTTAGCTGTTCTTTCCACTAGAGAGTGTTTTTCCAGGCTGGGAGAAACTGTGCTGTACACACCTGTGCCAGAGTCCCGGGCAGCAGAAGGTCATGGTACAGAGTGTAAGGGCTTAGGGGGCTACCCAGTGACCTGCCAGTTCCATTCCTTTACCCCCTCTGTGTCCCCTGAGGAGGTCTGGATGATCATAATTAGCACGTCTCTTTCCAGGAAGAGAAGGTTCTAGTAGCAGCCTGGTCCTCCCCCCGCAGGTGCTGTGCCTAAGCCTCAGCACGAATTGGATGTGGGAATTTGTGCAGCCTGTCCTTGTGGAAGGCCTCCAGCTGGCTAGAGGAGGAGAGAAGAAGGGAAGTAGACAAGACTAAACCTCCTGGCCTCTGGGGGCTTTTGACACTCGCACCCACTACTACAATTCTTTGTTATGAGGTGACATGGGGGTATCCTAAGCACTAGTCCAACTCACATCTTGGTCTTGCTGTGTGACATTGTGGCAGTTCCTTAACCTCTCTGAGCCTCATTTGTCTTCTTTGGAAAATGGCATTTGTAACTGGACCTACCTCAGAGGTTTGTGCCAGGTTCTTAGCATGAGACCCAGAATAGAGTTAGAGCTCAGTAAATGGTACTTAATACTACCTACCTTAGAGGATTTTGTAGCACCTGCTACTCCTCCTTTCTCAGAGCAATCCCCAACAGGAGTAGTGCCTCAGCCTTCCTCTCTTTTGTTCTGACCCCAAAGAGGGACTTGGCAGTTTGCCGTCCAAGCCTTCCCTTTCCTTAGGCAGCCTTCATCCGTTCTGGGGGCTGAGCAGGCGGATCATTCATCAGGCTGAGGTGGGGCCCTGAGCTAACTCTACTCTCCCTGCGATAGCTCTTGCAGCCCCGGGCCGGCACAGAGACAGGCTCTGTGACATCCTGAACAGCACTGTCCAAGAGAACCTTCTGCAATGATGAAAACAGTCCATATCTGTGCTGTCCAATACAGCAGCCACGAGCCACATGCAGCTATTGGACACTTGAAATGAGGCTAGTAAAACTGAGACAACTATTTTTAATATCATTTAATTGTAATGAATTTAAATAGCCACAATGGGGCTAATGGCTGGACAGACGTAGAAGCAGCTGAAGAGGCAGGTGGCATGCGAGAAACCTGGGTCAAATAGGGGCAAATAAATCACTTCCCCTTTCTGGACCTCAGTTTCCCAATCTGCTTACTGAATGCTGCTTCAGTGTTACCTCATTAGCTGGAGGACCTTTCCTGGGACTCCTGGGCTTGGGATGAAGTGGGGAAGCCCCTCCAGATGGATTTCTTCTCTCTTGGCCCTGGTGCACACTCAAGGGAAAAGTACCTGAGCAGAGGCCACAGGATTAGGATGAGGCCAATGGATTCTGTGCTGACTCATGCACAACGTAACCTTGCCCGAGGTGGAGGGAAATGTTTCCGTGGGAAGAGGCAGGTGTGGGTCCCAGTAGGTGTCATTTCTAGCGCTGCCTCGGGCTAAGCCTTGGTGTCCTCATCTGGAAAGTGGCCAAGGTGCATCTAGGATAACAGATGACTCGATAAAACATGATCATGTGATGGAAATAGCGCTTGGCCTCCGGATCTTCCTCCCCAAACCCGTATCCAATCTCCAGTCTAATCGTGAGTTAAAAATCAGACACACGGGAGTTCCCTGATGGTGTAGCGGCTTAAGGCTTCGGCGCTGGCGCTGTCAGTGCTGCGGCCTGGGTTCGATTCCCAGTCAGGGAGCTACCCACATACCAAAAAAGCAAAAAAATCAGACACATGCCAGCAGAGGGGCCTCCTATGATAAACCTGACCAGTATTCCTCAAATTGTCAAGGTCATCAATGACAACGTGCTATCTTGGATTGGATCCTGAAACAGAAAAAGGACATTTGGTAAAAACTAAGGAAATCTGAATAAACTAGGGGCTTGAGGGTATAAGTACTATTTTAGATCATAATAAAGCATCAATAGTGGTTCATTAACCATAACAAATGTACCATACTAATATTGATATAAGATATGAATAGTAAGCAAAACTATGACAGAGGATGGGGCGGGGCAGGCTGGAGGGCAGGGGGGAATAAGTAAATGAACCAAGCAATAAATAAAATAAAGTACAGGGTTGCTGTAGAGATCACATTGGAACTCAACAGTAGAACACCGGGTGAACCCATTGTAAAGTATTACATACTATGAAAATATCCAGAATAGGTAAATCTATAGAGAGAAAAAGTAGATGGGTTGTCAGGGGTTGGGAGAGAGTGACTGCTAATGGATACAGGTTTCCGTTGGGGAGAATGAAAATGTCGCAGAACCAGGCAGGGATGATGGTCGTATCACACTGAGAGAGTATTAAATGACACTGAATAGTTCGCTTTAAAAATCAATCAAACGCAAATTTTATGCCATGTGAATTTCACTGGAAAAACAAGTTATATAGACATTTGATATGACAGTTCTAAAACCCTTTTTTATTCTACGAGTCAGATCCAAGCCTTTGAGGGTTTTCTCTTTTTTTTTTAATGTTTAAATTTATTTTTATTGTTAGACCTATTGGGGTGACATCTGTTAGCAAGGATTACATAGGTTTCATAGGTTTCAGGCATACAATTCCACAGTGCATTGTTAAGTTGTTGTATAATAAGTTCACCACCCAGTGTGACTTCTCTTTCCATCACCTAATACGTGTTTTCTTACAAACCCACAATGGGGAATGGAAGAGGGGGCTGGTATTGGTGCCATGGGAAAAAAAACAAAACGAGTGTCTTAGAGTCAGACATTCCTAAGTCTGAGCCCCTGCTCTGCCATTTGCTAGCTGTGTGACCTCGTACAAGTTACTTCACCTCTCTGAACCCGCCTCCTCAGCTGCAAAGTGCACGTGTGATTGATGGCCCCATTCACTGAGACCCACAGCTCAGACCCAGGCACGTGAGCAGCCATTTCCTTCTAGTCCCCTTCCCCCAGTTGTTCAGTGGGGTTGACGGCTTTGCCACCCTCCCACCCCTCCAACAATGAGGCTGGGCTGAGTGCCCAGGGGTGGGTATGAACATAAAGATTCCAAGACGTGAGACTCCAGAAATAACCCCTTTCGTTAAAAAGTGCCGATGACCAATACATACACTACTTCCATGACCTCTCCAGGTGTAACGTGTCGGTCAGGGTTATTCTGGCAGCAGACAGATTCAAGGACAACCTGAGATCAGCAGGGAGCAAAGCAAACACTACAGCCTTATCTTAGGGACTCAGCCTTATCTTAGGGACTATAAGGAGGGAGGCTTTTAGGTGGGTCGTTCTTTCTCACTCACCAGCTCGACAACACGATGAAACTCCTTGTGCTGGCCACTCTGCTCGCAGGTAGGCAAGTCTTTCCAGCTCCACCCACTCCATGGGCTAAGATCCCATTCCTCTAGAATGGGGGCCACAGGTCACAGGGCTTCTGACCTGGAGTCTTGACTCAGGGGTCCCTGTGGGGCTTACGAGATCTCATATTGGGGTTCCCTTAAATTCCCGTACAGCTGGCACCTGTCAACCTTTAGGTCTGAAGTCAGATGACCCCTCTCAGAAAGGCCTACCCTGCCCACCCAGGCTACGGGAGCCACCTCTCCTTTCTTTCTACAATATTGCCTTTATTCCAAGGTCTTCCCAGCTTCTGCCTTTGCCTGTAATTTGTTTCTTGTTGATTCATCTCCCTTTTAACCACCCCTACCCTCACCACCTACTCCAAAGCTTGGGTTTTATGAAGGCAGGGATACTGCTGTTTGCACCATTTCTTGAATGAACGAATGAATGAATGAAATCAGATACATGGGAATTCAAATCCCACCTCATTGGGCTGACAAGATGTACCATTTTATTATATATATATATATATTTAAAGTTCTTAGTTTATTAGTCCTCTCGTGAAAAGTATGCTCGATCACCCGTCACTGACGAATCTTTACTCCTTCTTTTTGCCGGCACCAACATTGGCCTTTGCAGTCCCCCTGACTTTGTTCATCTGTTCTTGTGTTCCTTTTGCTGTTTTCCTGAGGTCTTTTTCTTCTCATACAGGCCATGTCTTGCGAGTCTATGTTTGGGTTAATTTTTCTTTGCATAATCCAAGGAATCATAAATCATGCCAAAGCCAGTTGTCTTGCCACCACCAAAATGGGTTCTGAATCCAAACACAAAGATGACATCTGGCGTAGTCTTGTACATTTTGGCTAGTTTTTCCTGAATTTCTGTCTTAGGTACTGTTGCCTTCCCAGGGTGAAGGACGTCGATGACCATTTGTTTCCGTTGAAGTAGCCATAGGTCATGAACTCCCTGGTCCGGATAGTTACTGTGTCATTCATGATGGCAGACAACTCTCAAGCAAGCAGGGAGGAAAAAAAAAGATGTACCATTTTAAATGATGCTGTCATGTTTCAAACAGTACGTAAGGTCAGCCTAGTCTCACTGGGCTGGATTCAAGGTGTCAGTAGACTGACCACATATACCATTTGAAACGGGGCAGTCCCGTTGTTTTCTGTCCCATTTAAAATGATATATCTGGTCAGCCTACACTTCATTCATCCACCATGCATTCATTTTCAACAGTGATGGTATCAGAGCCATAATGTATCGGCTCTGGGTTGAGATGGGGGAATCAGAGATGAATGAGCCATGCTCCCCATTCAACACACACATGAGCAGTAGCTTTGTTCAGGTCTGGCTGCTGTAAGGAGCAGAGCTGGCTTGGATCAGAGAGACAGAAAACAGAGGGAAGCAGGAGGGGGGTCTGGAGATGGGCCAAGGGAGCCAAGCCACTCCCTCTCGTCTGAGCAGGCTCCAGGCCTCGCTTCCCGTACACAGCGTCTGCTGGCTGCCACCATGGAGACTGCTCATAGGGTAAAGTGACCAGCTGCTGCCCTTCCTTTTCTCTGGTGTTTAAGCATGTGGAGTGACTCCAGTCTGCACAGCAGATCAAGGAAGGAAAGGGCAAGGCATGGGGCAAAGAGATGATACTTGTGGCTGATTGAAACAGGACCCCAAAATCATTTCATGCCATCTTGTCTTCATGGTGCCAAATCTCACAGGGTAGGGGGAAGCAAATGGGGTGAAGGAGTCCTGCTTCCTTGAGTCTACTGTGCCAAGCCTTGTGCTTGGCAAACACTCAGCCAGTGGTAGACTTTTAAAAATTAGTAGATATTTATTGAGCACCTATTGGGTGCTAAGCACTTTTTTAAAATTCATATATTGATTATTTCATTCATTTAACTCACCATATATTTATTGAGTGCCTACTATGTATCAGGCCCAATCTCAGCCCTGAGGAATAAAAGCCCTCAGGCCTATCTTTAAGTTTATGGTCCTATGAGAGGGAGGCATTAAAAAATACATGGCTACAGATCATGAGAGCCATCTGTTTTTTAACTCTTTGTTTACTATGAAACAAAGAACATGAAGAGAAGTGACAGCAGAGGAGCCACCTAGCTTGATCAGAAAGGCTTTTCTTTCTTTCTTTCTTTCTTTCTTTATTTTTTTGGGGCAAGGGCCTTTTTGAGGAGTTTCATTTAAATCGAGATCTTCCAGCCTTTTGAAAAGTAAGATGACAAGTGTGGCAGGCAGAAGGAACAGCAGGTGCATGGGCCTTGAGGCAGAAACAAGGTAGTACACTCCTGTACTACCTCAACCCCACCATCCCCCAGTCAACCCCCATTTTAGATCCTCCTTACCCTGCTCCAATTTTTCCACGGTCTAACACAATATCTGATTTCCTTATTATTACATTTATTGCTTACTGGTTTTTTTATTTGTCTATTGATATATCTCCAGCTCCTAGGTCAGCGACTGGCCCATAGTAGATGCTCAAAAATTATGTACTGGATAAATAGTGGATATAGTGATATAATGAAATAATCAATACATGAGTTAAAGAAAGTACTTGGTACATAGTAGGTACTCAATAAAATCATCTCCACTGAAAACACATACTCACACAAAAAGCTAGTACACAAATGTTAATAGCAGCACTATTCACAATGGCAAAAAAGGAAAAACAACCCATTTGTCCATCAAGTGATGATTGAATAAATAAATGTGGTCTATCCATACAGTGGAATATTATTCAGCTATGAAAAGGGAAGAAGTGGGGAGTTCCCTGATGGTGTAGTGGCTTAAGGCTTTGGCGCTGGCGCTGTCGGCGCTGCGGCCTGGATTCGATTCCCAGTCAGGGAGCTACCCACATACCAAAAAGCAAAAAAAAAAAAAAAAAAAAAAAAAAAAAAAAAAAAAAAAAAAAAAAAAAAAAAAAGGGAAGAAGTGCCCATAACATGTTATAACATAAATGAACCTCAAAAGCATGAGCTAAGTGAAAGAAATTAGTCACAAAGGTCACATATGGTCTGATTCCATTTATATGAAGTGTTCAGAGTAGGCAAACCCATAGAGACAAGAAGCAGAGTGTGGAGAGGGAAGCTTTTGCTAATGGGCACAAAGTGTTCTTTTGCGGGTGATGAAAATACTCTGCAAATAGTGGTGATGGTTGCACAACTCCGCGATCATACAAAAAAAAAAAAAAAAAACAACCACAGAAGTATACATTTTACGTGGCTAAAATAGCGAATTTTATGTGAATTTGATCTCAATGAAAAAAATTTTCACGGAAAAGAAAATGTGTACTTTACCGAGTTTCTACGTCCAGCTCTCTTCCGAGGAGGCAGCTGTCAGGCGGGCGGCAAAGGGTCTGAGAGAGCCGGCAGGAGGTGGGGCCCCTGGGCGTTCATTGGCAGAGCCCACGCGGATGGGTTTGAACTCTGTATCTTCTTACAGTGGGCGCTACCGGGAGCGGCATCAGTCCGCGGGCAGTGTGGCAGTTCCGCAACATGATCAAATGCACGATCCCGGACAGCGATCCCTTGAAAGATTACAACAACTACGGCTGCTACTGTGGCCTGGGCGGATCCGGCACCCCTGTGGATGAACTGGACGCGTGAGTGATGGATTTGCAGGGAGAATGGAGTGCCGGTGCGGTGGGGGGAGGCTACGAGCCAAGGATCTCGCAAGGAGGCACAGAAAGGGGATTTGCGTATTTGCTAAGAATAACATATTGTCACCTCCTGACGTATAAATAAATGTGTTCCAAGAGGACCCTGAAACCCATGCTCCCTCTTGGGGAGGGAAAACGGGAACGTCCAAGATGTGAGGTAGGGATGCTGCTGCCCTCTAGTGGCAGGACTTGGCAACACACAACATCCCAGCAGCTACTCAATTGTCATCTTCGGAATCTGTGATCATACTGTATTCCTGAAATCACTTTTAAAGTCGCCTTCAATAAACATGATAAAAGAACTTATTTTTTCATACCAAAAAGCCAATATCTCCCGAGGCATGTCAGCTAAAACATCTCCACCTGTTCCCGAGAGAGCAGGTGCAGGCTGACTTGCTGCCCTATGCTTGTTCCTGCCTCAGCTCTGTCCCTCCCCTTCTCCAGGTGCTGTCAGACGCACGACTACTGCTACGACCAAGCCAAGAAGCTGCAAAGCTGCAAATTCCTCCTGGACAACCCCTATACCAAAATATACTCGTACTCATGCTCTGGCTCAGAGATCACCTGCAGCAGTACGTTTGCCCCCTTGTTGGCTTGTCTACCATTTAGTGATCATTTTCTTGGTGCCAGGAAGTATACCATTATTATCTCTATTTTACAGATGAGGAAACTGAGGCTCAGAAGGCTGAGCCATTTGCCCAAGGGTCCACAGTTTGTAATTGGTGGTGTTTGGTTTTTTAACACATATCTGTCTGGGTGACTCCAAAGCCTCTGCTCTTAACTGCCATGTTATACTACTTTGTGATTTCATAAAAAGAGCTCAGAACTAGCATTTATTAAACTCTTATTATGTGCCAGGTACTAGGTGAGGCGTGTATATGAGATGGGTTTTAATTAACCCCGTTTTACAGGTTAGGAAGCTGAGGCTCAAAAATAGTCACTTGCCCCAGATCACACAGTTTATGAGTGACAGGGCGGGCATGAATTTAGTTGCTTCTGATTTCAAAGTCTCCAGTCTTAACTACTATGTTATGCAGCGCTCACGGTGAAATATGTCCCTCCATGAAGGCGGTTGTGAAGGGTAGACAATTCAGAGAGATGGTGGCTACTATACAAACAACATTGGAATAACCATAATTTGAATCCAAAAGTGCCAAGAAAAAAGCTACCCAGAATCCCACCGCCCTAAGAAATAAAGTTTCATGTTTCCTTATTCCTTTCTGCTCGTTTTCGGAATAAGGCTGATAGCATTTGAATCATGGCTATGCCTGTGCCCATAACCCTAATCTCAAGTCCTGTGTTCCCTCCACATGAAACATTTCCCACTGAATATCTGTTTGGTTTATGCCCTCATTCCAGGTCTTTCTTCAGATGTTGCTTTTTCAGTAAGGTCTTCCCTCACCACATTTTTTTTTTTTTTTTTTTTGCTTTTTGGTATGTGGGTGGCTCCCTGGCTGGGAATCGAACCCAGGCTGCAGCACTGATAGCGCCAGCACCGAAGCCTTAAGCCACTACACGAGCAGTGCCTGGCCTAGAGTAGGTGCTCAGTAAATATATGGTGAATGCAGAAGCTAGACATGATCTTGCATTCTGCTTTTTATCACTTATCACTCACTTAAGAACATTTTCCTAGATTGCCCCATAGGTTTCACTGTTATTCCTTTAATTGCTGCAAAATGTGGCTTAATTTGCTCACACGGTCCCGTTCACAGAGAGGTCGTGTTCCACATTGGAAGGTCAAATACACAGGAAATCATATTTTTGCACTACCACTTGATTGGCAAGGATTCCTTGCAATGGATTCCAGACTCGATTACAAATCGTATGAAAGCAATGGAGGCTCTCCCCAAGGGAAACTCACACACATACATTTTTACAAATAATTTCTTTTTAATGCAGCTGCCCTCCCCCGCACACTAGGTCAAGAACCCTGCATTACAAGGTTTATTCATATTAATTAACAATAACTCACTAAGTAATTATCTCATTGTGCACTTTATAATGTAATTGCTAATTTATGCTTTAATGGATTCACTGGGTGATGAAAACATTTGTGATTTTTAAAAGAAAAGAGCAGAGACAAACAAAACTTTAATAAGATTATTAAAGGTAAGCAGAGATGCACAGTTAAATTATGGATAACAAAGTTCAAATGCATTTTACATGTTATCGGTGCTGTTTCTTTTGGTTACAAAAGTAAACAAGGCCAAAATAATGTAATTTCAAACTCTACAGAAATATATGTCATGGAAAGTGGAAGGTACCTATTTTCCTACTACTCAAAGATAACCAGTTAGTTATATATCATTCCAAAATTTTTAGTTTTTACTAGTCACTTTTTCCTTTAATAAAATATCTTGGAAATATTTCCACACATAGATTACTTAATTGTTTTAAATGTCTGTATAACATTGTATTGTAATGCTATTCTATAATTTTTAAAATATGTGCTTTAAAGCAGAAAAATTGGCTTACTAAACTTCACTAAGTTGAAAGGTAGAATACTTAGCTGTCTTAAGAGTATGTTTTAGTATTTTCCACATGGTTTATAATTGTTTGCCTGTATCATCAGAGATCTGTAGCTCTATCGGTTTTAAAAGTAGTGAGCTCATTTAGGGGTATGAAATAGACAAGATTTTCCAAAAGGCAACTATCACACCTAGACTCTCCAGATAAAACACAGGTTGCCCAGTTAAATTTGATGTGGAGATAAACAATGAAGAATTTTGTAGTCTATGTCCCAAATATTGCATTCACTGTTTATCTGAAATTCTGGTATTTTTATTTTGTTAACTGTTAACCCTAAATTTACACCTTTGGAATGACCTCTGAATTATTCCAGTTAATTCTTCCTGCCCCTGTATTGTACAAAGCAGGATCCACCTTGGCTCAGCCCTCTGCTCTTGCTCTTTTCCAGGTACAAACAAACCCTGCCAGGCCTTCATCTGCAACTGTGACCGAAATGCTGCCATCTGCTTTTCAAAGGTCCCATACAACAAGGAGCACAAAAACCTGGACACCAAGAAGTACTGTCAGGACTGAGTATTGTCACCTGGGAAGCATCATCCCTACGGCCTCCACCTTGCACTGTGCCCTATAATAAAGCACCTGTTGAAAGGGCTCACGTCTGGAGATTGTTTTATTCTCTATCTACTGAACATGACTAAGTCTCTTCCTAGTCCTTTGTGTGCATCATTCCTTCCAGCCTTATTGTTGAATTAAAAAGATATTCCCAGGAAGTGAGCCCCATGAGACCTGAATAATGATTAACAACTGCTGATTATTTACTCTATGCCAGCATTGGGCATCTTGTCTTTAAATTCCCTGGATGGCCCTATGAGGTTTTGACACTATTAGAAAACCCTATTTTTCCAAGCAGAAGCTCAATAGAAGAGGTGGCTTGCCCAATGCAATGCATCAGGTAAACAGCAATGAGTCCAACACACACACACTTAAGCACTACCACGTCCTGCCCGAAGCAGTGGGCTCTTGTTTCTGTCGGAGCCAGATCTCCCGTCACTCATTTTATTGCCTCCATTTCCAACTACATAAAACTGTTTTTTCTTTTCTTTTTTTTCTTTTTTTTTTTTTTTTGTATGTGGGTAGCTCCCTGGCTGGGAATCGAACCCAGGCTGCAGCATTGACAACGCCAGCGCCGAAGCCTTAAGCCACTACACCACCAGGGAACTCCCCAAAACTGTTTTTTCTACATTTTTTTTCAACAACTTCACCACACTCTACAAGCCAATTTGTACATTGCAGTCATCAAATGTAATAAATAACAGCTTCTACTTCTTGAGCACTTACTGCATACCACTCTGTGCTAAGGACTTTCCACATCTCATCTCATTAAATATTCAAACCGGCTCTGTGAGATCGATATTCTTGTCTTCGTTTTATGGATGAGAAACTAAAAACTCAAAGAAGTCAAGTCATTTGCCCAAGATCACACAAATGGCAGAGTCAGGCTTGACCCAATCTATCTGATGGGGATGCCTGAGTTCTTAACCACTAAGTTACTCAGCCTAGTTTCTTTACTAGAATTTATGACTACACTGTCACTGAAATTCACCAAATAGAGTGGGGAGAAGGGGAGAAGAGAACTGAATTTAAAGAAGCAAAGATGAGAAAGGATGATGTGGACTATAAGAAGCCACGACGGCGCAGTTTTAAACCACTGGAGATCAATAGAAGAACAGTGGCCATTGCAGAGTGTATGGGGTGGGCGGCAAAGGAGCGTGTGGATTTGTCTTTTGGCTCAATTACTCCCTCATTTCATTAACTCATTCAATGAATATTCATTGAATGCTCACTCTGGGCCAGATACTGTAGAAAATGCTAAAAATACAATGTATTTGGGGCTGGCCTCAAGACAATAATTTATTGTTAGTAGCTGCCTGTGATTTAAAATTTTCTGAGACTTACTATTTTCTTCCTCTTCAAACTGGTATATACTATGTTATACATGCTACGCTCCATGCTCTATGCTCTAGACCATGCCAAGCATTTTGAACAACTGCCTTGTCATCCCCTAAATAGCTCTACAGTTGTAGGTATTATTACCTTCTTCTTTTACAGTTGAGGAAATCAGCTCAAAGAGGCAAATGATTTGTGAAAGGTCTCCCATTCATAGGTGGCAGAGCTGAGACTGTGACCTAAATTCGGATAATTTTGAGGAAAAGTGCCATCACACTGTGAACTTGCTGAAGGCAGAGTGAGGTGTCTTAATCATTTTTGTATCCCTACTTGCCTAGTACTGTATTTGACACACAGGGGACACTCAATAATAATTGCCAAATGCTGAATGAAGTGTTGGTCACTGGCACTCAGGCAAGACCGGAATTATTTTCAAATTCAAATTCAACAAACTTTGATTGATGGCCATTTTGTGCACACTGTGCGACAGTAGGATTGCAAGGGATGCAAAAATTAAGTTAGACCTGGCCTCAGCCTTCGACGAACTGTAAAGGTGATAAAAATCTTTCTTCAATGAGAAGAAACTGCAAACCCCTGTTTGAATGGAAGAAAGGTAAGATTTTAAAAGATTGTTGCTTATTCCCACTTTTTTTCGGATGCTGAAACAACAGAAAGAGAATAGTCACCGAGTACTCAAACTGTACACTAAAAATACTTTGACATAGAAACCCTCCTCTTTTTCATTATCCCAAGGGTTAGGGGAGAGCTAGAACAAATTTCTTTAACAGTCTTTCAATGACCATCTGCTATTCTCATTACAGGAAATGAAATACGGGAAACACTAGAGAACAGTGGGTGGGATGATTTAAATGAATAAATAAGTAAATAAACTGGATTGAGAGTAACTTGAAGACCGGATTATATCCTAGCAGCCACAATATCTTCACTGTGCTTAGCACATCTCACACGGCTTACTAAATTACTGTTTAATGACGATACAGTGTGGCGCAATGGTTTGCCGCAATCGAAGAAATAAACCACGTGGCCGTATTTACCTTTTGGATCACGTGATCCTCCGCGCCCAACCCCGTCAATCCGCCGGGATTCTGAGTAAAACAATATGATTGGACATCTTGTGGGCACGTGGCTCCCGATTCCTCTTTCCTATTGGTAGACATG